>CAXIWF010000117.1:0-27321 GCA_964036045.1 Eutreptiella sp. 'Long Island Sound 2002' | reverse complement strand
AAAAAATGGCCACTTTTAAACTTTGGGTATTTGAGCAGGGTGTATTGGGCACCATGGCTCTGAAACCAACCAAAACAATGAAATACCACTTTCTCGCTGCTGTTTTCTTCTTATTTGACTCCAAGCAGCACCTTTGGTGAAAGTGTTTTTGGCCCAAAATAGCCCAAAATAATTACTTCTTTAAATTCTGTTGCCTTCGGCAACACACCTGGAAGAGAGACGACCAACTGTTGGCGGCAGGCATCATTAGGGACGGGAGGGTGGGGTCTTCGAGGCTTCTTAGGGGCCCATGGCCCGGGCTACACGGGCCTAGCGGCCACCACTGGGTCCCCATGGGTGCTCAAGCACCTGTATTATCACCAAATGATCACCCAAAACCATACCATGGGTGACAGAAGGGTTTTGCAAAAAAAAAAGTCAAACTTTGGAAATTTTTGAAGTGCAACTAAGCATACGAACAACGGCAATTTTGGGGCTTTCGGGGGGCCCATGGCCTGCGCTACAGGGGCCTAGCAACCACTACAAGAGTCCCCATGGTTGCTTAAGTACCCATATTATCACCAAGTTATGACCCAAAACCATCCCAGGGGCGACAAAAAGTTTTTGGAAAAAGCCGAATTTAGGAGATTATTCAAGTGCCACTAAACAGCCTAACAATGGCAATTTTGGGTGTGACTCCTTTTTATCGTCCTTATGCATATATACATATATAGGAGGAGGAGTGGAGGGTGGGGGCCAATCAGAGTTCAAGCGCCCCCCTCCTCCATACAGACTCCCCTCTTATGGAGTATGGCGGCCGAGAGGGACGAGCTGGTCGGGACTGAGTCTCTTCCATGCTTGCCCTCCCATGAGTTCAGTTGGGCTGCCCTCCATTAGTTGTTGCACTCCCCGACGGGGAGGACCAGGTGAGCCCAGGGCTAGCAGGCTGGCTTGCCGCCCCGCGTTGACGAACACAACTTGGCCGAGTCGTCGCGGTGCCGCTGGCACCGTCGTTGAGGAGGAGGATGACAACGCGGGAGGGAAGGCGGAGGACCTCGCCCCCCCTCCTGGGGGTCTGGGGGCGCTAGGGGGCTAGCAACCGCAACATGCCCGTAAAAATGTCTGGCAGTGAGGGCGCCTTGCTACCCACCTCCGATGGGGGGTCTGCTTGCAAGCCGGGCAAGGGGCCCGGCTTGGGGGGGCGGGGGCGGGGGGGGGGGGGGGGGGCAGGAGGGCATCCCATTTCCGACTACCGGGACGGTTGGGGGCACGGGGGGGGGGGGGTCTTGTGGGGAGTCCCCTCCGTGGTTGCGGCCGGCTGCGCTCATGCGCTATTTGTGGCCGTGCGCATCCGCAGCCAGGGTGGTGAGTCTCCGCGCGTCGGCGGCCCCAGGGGCCACTTCCCCAAACTCTTGGGCGCCGAGGTGCGCCGTTTTGCTGGCTAGCGCGGCAGCACCAGCTAATACCATACCGCATGCGGCGGCCCCAGTCATAGGCCGGCACCCCATGTTCCCGGCAGCAGGCCCCCAATGTGCCCCTACCCTGTCCCAGGCCACGGTGCACCTGTGGCGCATCCAAGGGCACTCCCCGTGCCTGCACTCGTCAGGCGCGCCGGGCGTACGGTGGCAATGCTTGGCCCCCCTCAGGTGGGCAGGGGAAGTAGCAAATAAGGAAATGCTCACCCCACGCCGGCCGGAGTCAGGCGGGTAACCGGAGATATTTTAGCCAGAGGTCCTGACAGTGGGAGGCCAAGTGTGGCAACTACAGCACCATCTCCATTCAGGCCGCAAAATAGGGGCACATCCGTAGCCCGTAACAGGGGTACAACGGGAGCAGTGAGCGGTGTGGGTCTATGTGCGCCCCTTGCAGCAGTTGGCCCGCTCCCATGTGCCGCTGCACCAGCCGCGCTGCCTCACGCAACATGTGGGCACGCTCACCCAGCGGGAGGCGCGCCCCAAGTAGCCTGTGATGCAAGGATGCTAGGAGCGCCCGACCCACAAAAGCCTCATAATCCAAGGCTAGCACCACCCACGAGACATCTCCAAGGCCTTGCCGCCACGCTCGTGCCCCCGCCTAGCGGACCATGTCATGGGCGAAGGCTCGCTCCCACACAGCCACCCAGGAAGCATGCTAGGCCGCACGCGCAACACGGGCGCCTGGGGTAGGCGCAGTAGGAGGCCACACAAGTCTACCCATGGTCAACCCCAGAGGACGTGTGCCTCTACACAATGGCAATTTTGGGCAATCTCCTTTGCTTTTTTTTTTGCTCCTTCTAGTGTCCATTGGCGTATGTAAAGAGGTTGGGGGGGGGTACCACCTTGGGCCGGCGGTTCATGCATTTAGCGACATTCTATTGCATAATTCGAGCCACTCAAGGGGGGGGTTCACCGCCGGGCCAACAACGCCCCACCATTCCCACTAGAGGGGGGCACTACTAGGGACTCTATCTTTGCCTCACAACTTCGACGGCTCCATTTCGAGCCATGCGGCCTGGTGTTGCCACATGCATAGGTAGACTTCGTCCTCCACGTGCACAATGTCCTCCAGAGCCCGCCCCACAACCCCCACGTGGCGGGGGGGGTAGGATATCTAGCAAGAAGAAGGCCGGGAAACCCATCCCAGATACAATGGCGACATTTGCATTTGTCACCACTATTGCAACTCCTAGTGTTGTTGCACATACTCCGAAGGGGACGGCACCCCCCCTCCCCCCGCTTCTACTTCCTGTGGTGTTGAGCCCTGTGATTCGACGTCTTGGGCTCACTTTGCTGTGAGCTCAAACCCACTAAGGACCTCGCGCAAGTGTCGCGACTGCCGACTGTGGAAATAGCCGCCGCTTACCCCTAGTGTCCCCAACCCAAGAGGCCCAAGAGGCGTCCACACCCACACATGGGCGTAGAACCACAAAAATTGGAAGGGCGAATTCCGGAAAATCACCTTGCAAAACCGGGGGTTCAAGAAAGAACCTCAATCCTAAGGTCAATCCCCCTTGGTGAAGCAGCTCTAGCTACAGCCATGTAGCCCGCCTGGGCATCGGCACCCACAGCGGCTGCCAGTGGCCGCCCACTCAGCCGCCGCCGGCAATGGCGGCTACTGCAGCGCACATAGTAGCAGTCACTGCTGCGCACAAGGCGTTGGAGGGGGGGCATCCCCACTAACATGCAACATATCATCCATGCCCCAGCACCCCTTGGATTTGTTGGAACCAACGCAAGGATGCAGCCCCGGCAGCAACGCACTCACTCCGCGCCGCTGCAACCAAGCATCCAAGCATGTTTGCGAAAGCACAAGACAATCATTGCAACAGAGGCAACAGTACACAGTGCAACAAGGGCAATCCGGTAGGCGGCTTTTTGCACCACTCGGTAGCTCAACGATGTGGCTCGGGCCGCCCAGCTCGTCCTCACTGTCAACGATATCTACACAGGACGTCTGTGCCCTATCCACTAAGCCATCCATGTGGAGGGCGGCCCACTCTACAACCGCCCCATCCAATGGCAGTGGGGCGTCGAAGTGCTGCGGCAACCATGGCAGCAACTGCAGCAGATAATGCCGCCATCCTTAGAACCCTATACTAACACCAATATGGTTAATTTTAATTGCAAAAATCAATATGTCAACAAAAAGTTTACCTTTGGGAAGGGGGGGGGGGGGTTAGAGGGTTTTCTTGGAAAAATCTGACCGCCACGGGGTGCCTTACGGGTTCGGGTGCCATTTTCAACCGGTGTGTATGTGAAAAAATATTAATTAACGGGTCGCCGCTGTTAATTTGAACACACCAAAATTAAACTATTGTTTGTAAAAATTAACACTCCCTGGACATCCTTGCAAATGTAGAACGCAACAACACATACCAGTCTCACCCCCTGCAGCACTCATGTTTGGCCATGCTGGCCTGTTTTCGTTTGGTCCGACAGGCTGTAGGGCCTGTTGGGGCCCCCTCATATTTCTTGGGACCCCTCTTTGGGGTCCCACAAGGGGACACTTTGTTGGGTGGGGTCAGGGGTTGAGTTGGTAGGGTTGGGGCAGGGGTCGGTCAGGGGTTTAGTCTTGGGGTTAGTCTGGGTGTTAGTCTTCACGTTGAGTTGGCCCGAAGGCGGGGGGGGGGGGGGGCTTGCCCGTGCAAACATGTGTGAGGTGTTCTTGGGCGTCCTACGGGGTGGGGAAAATGAGGTGTCGCTCCACCCCAGACAGGGTGGTGCTGCTTGGGTACTCCGCCCAGACAACACCACCCTTGTTGCGCTGAACATTGCGAACGGTGCCCACCTCCACCCCTTTGGGGTTGAGGACCTTGGCCTCCGTCCCCACGAGGGGCTCGTCGGGCTTCCCCTTTGGGGGGGGGGGGGTCCCTTGGGGGGAGGGTTTGACTTGGGGACGGGGGTGGCCTTCTAGAATGGGGCTACCTTGGTCTCTTGGGGGGGGGGGCGTTTCTTGTTTTTTGTTGGGGGGGGGGGTGGCTCCGTCTAATGAGTCATTAGACTCAAAATGAAATCTTTCGCCAGCAGACTCGCTAGCTGGAGCTTGGGTTGGGGATTTGGGGTTGGGGCTTGGGGGGTTGTTGTGGCCTTTCTCATCCCCCCCCCCCCCCTCCCCTCCTTCCTGTCCTTCCCCACTACTCCCACCCATCCCTGCCCACCACACCCTGTCCACCACTCTTGTGTACCCCACCTCAGCCATCCTAGCCCAATCCCATGCCCTGAACTGCTCGGACATTTGCCAGATGTTCGAGCGGGCCCTGTCCTGTCCCCACCCCCTCAACCCCTTCAAAACCGCCAAACCCACAGCGGGATTGGTGGCGAGCAGGCAATGGAGGCTGCCCGACGACAACTCCTGGGGTTGCTTGCAATTGCGCCACGAGATACGCACAGACCGCGCATCCGTAGCTTGGACAATGACGCCGGGGACCTTGAAAAAAAAGACAACAAAAATTTTGCATCGTCCTTTTTAAATTCTATTTGTTAATGTTTATTGTTAATTTTGAGTTGTGGAGCGCTAGCGCAAAAACTAAATGTTAGCAGGCAAAAGTTAGCAATGTTGTCCTAAAAATTAAATCACAACATCCCCCTTGTCATCCCCCCCGGCCTGGACCACCATCTCCCCATCCCCCTGTGCTTTACCCCCCCCCCCCCCAAACACCCCCTGATTGTCCCCGTGGTTGTCCCTCTCCCTCCTCTTCTTTTCCTTCTTGTCCTTTTTCTTCTTCTTCCTCTCCCTCCGCTGCTCAGAGGATTCGCCGCTTGACTCCTCGTCCCTTTGACACAACGGAGGGGGTGATGCGGCTACTAGTGCTTGTGATGTTGTTGCTGCTGTTGGTGCTGCTGGTGCTGCCGGTGCTGAAGGAGCTGCAACAGCTGCTAGACGCAGCTCCACTATCTGCATTTGCCCAAAAACAGAAAAAAAATGGGGCAAAACAAATGTTCTTTTTTTGACAAGTACAATTTACTTTTTCCACGTTATTATTAACATACCAAATATTCATTAATATATCAAAAAATAAAAGCCGCCGGCGTTAATAGTAACACACAAAAATTAACAGCGGCGCCACAGAAGATAATACAAACAAAAATGCACAAACTAGCACTACAAGCATACCAAGCGTTCCTCATGCGGCTTCAACATGCCCTCGAGCATGGCTTGCATCGAGGCAGGGTCCATGAATGGGTGAAACAAGCTAGGGGCGGTGAAAGAAGGGTTGAAGGGGGGGGGGGGGCTTTGGGTGGCCATCAGTTTGGCCATGGTACATGGGGCCGTATGGGGGGGGTCCTATAGTGTCCGGGTGGGAGGTGAAATTTCAAAAACCACCACTCCCAAACTTGCAACACCACCTCCGCCTCCCGCTCTAACAATGTAGCCCCTGGCACCCCCTGCCCCCACGGGCCATGGGGTCATTGTATGTGCGCTTCAAAATGGCGGTGAGGCTCTCAACAACATGGGCGCACACGGCACCCTACCCGACCCCAGACCGCGCCGTGTTGGCCACAAAGGAGGGAATTAGATTGGCAAGCGGCCTTGCGGCAATGGAGGCGAGAAGCCTGGGCAACTTCTGCCGCCCGTAGATCGGACCGCGGTGGGGTATCGGAGTACAAGTCCCTAAGGAGGTCCCGCATGGCAACCACCCCTTGCCATTTACCATCCTCCGGGGAGTAGGCCAATAGTGGCCCCATCTCCACCCATGCAAAGAACAATGCCCGTGCCTCCTCACCATCGTGCAGCCGAGGAACCTAACTTCACACCATTGTGCAACCGGTATACCACCCGTTGCACGGCCACCGCATACTCCTTTGGGAGTTCCGCTATGCGGGACTCAATAAATGCAACTTGGAGGCGTCCAACGGCCATGCAACAATGGACGATGCATGGGAAGACCAAGCACTACTCCACTACGATGTGGGGGGCCCTACGCATCCCCCATTCTCCAAGCCGTGGCCCGTGTCTTGATAGCGAGACCAGGCCGTCGCTTCGACCTCCAAGGTGCGGTGGACGTCCACGTTGACCCATACCGCCACACCTTTGTCCCACAGACCCATATTGTAAAGTGAGCCCACCATGGGCGATATTGAGACACTAATAAGGCGTCGCATGAACGGTTGGTCTCCCCCAATGACCAACTCACCAGGTACCCACCGCGCGTTGCCCAATAGAACTTCTTGCAGTCGTGAATAGACTGCAATACCTACAAAAAAGAGGTGGGTTAATTTTCGGGCCGTTAAAATAAAGTTAGTTTTTCAATTTCCATTAAAAGTCGCCTAATATTAGATATTAACAAGCGGCGATGAACGCAAAAATGAACGAATAGCAAACCGGCCGTATATGTGCAACTTCTTGGCCCACATGGTACGAATGCGCCCATGTCCTTGTCCCCGCATACAGTTATGCCAATCACCCACAAATAGGCGGGTGAGTGCCCCCGTGAGCCGCGGTTGAGGAGCCCAACAGATAGTTGGGTCCAACTTCCACCTGCACATGGGTATGCTTAACTGCGAAGGATGAAAGTGAGGGGCTGCTTCTAATCCATGACGGACGTGACTAGATGTAGTGGGCCCGACATTGCAGCGGCCAAGAGCAATCACTAGTAGGGCAATCCGCAACGGACACGGGTGGGCTTTGGCTCAGGGGGCTTGGCCAATGCCTTCCATGTGCCCCCCCTCCGGACACTTTCTCTGTCTTTTTCACTGCATCGCTACCTTCCCTCCCTCTGCTATGGCATGCATGCAAACAACGCTGAGTTGATGCACTCCTTGCCCATGCCCAGACTGCCTCGAGGATGGGTCTGGGTAAGCTCTGCTCGCGCAAGTTGGGGTTACCGAGTTGGGTGGTTCCTAGTGGACATTTTACAACCCATTTTCAGCAAGCTAGGTCTCCCAGCGGAGGTTTCACAAACCATCTTAGGTTCCAGCATGAGCAGCATAGCTTTTCAGCAGGACCACCAAACAACAAAGCACCAATTAGCAATAGCAAAAGCAGGGATTGAACAATCTTTTTGAGGAGACTGTGGCTCCAAACCGGCATCCAAGTAGCTGAAGATGACAATAGAGCAAATGTGCATCACGGCAAACCAGTTTCGTGTGACTTCCAGCTATCTAGCCTATCGTATGGCCAGTTTTGTGCCCAAAATGACCATTTTAAGCCTATTTTCACAACAATCGTCGTGAAAAAGGGCTCAATTTCACCTTCAAATGGACCATGGCATGGCACCACAGCATGGGAGACGCCTCACTGAACACTCCCCTGCAATCATTTGATAGCCTAATCGCTTTGAAAAAAGAACGGCCCTCATTGGAAACGCCTAGGTGACACACTAGTGACTGTCCTAGACTGAGAACCATAAGGACCCAGCTTGGGTCCTAATTGCAAGTCTTGACTACGGAGTTAGTTTCCTAGTGGGGGTTTTATCACCCTTCTTAGGTCCAAGGGGAGAATCGTGTTTTGGCATTAGCAGCAACAACAACACGTTGCAAACAACAAGCAGGCGGTTAAAGAGTCTTTTCGGGTACGCCGCGGCTCAAAACTGGCATCCAAGCGGCTGAAAAAGATAGCAAATATGCATCATGGCAAACAAGTTTCGTGTAATTTTGACATGTCTAACTTATTGTATGGCCAATTTTGCGCCCAAAAAAAAGCCCGTTTTTAGCTGTTTTCAGGACTGTGATTGTGAAAGGGTTGTTCTTTTTGCAAGCGATTGGGCTCTAAAATGATTGCACATGAGTGTTCTACGAGGTCTCTCCGACGCTATGGTGCCATGAGGTGGTCCAGTGTGAGGAAAAATTGAGCCGTCTTCCAACATGTTCTCTAGACAATTGTGCTGCAAATCGTTTTGAATAATAGTTTGTTTTATAAGCGTCCCCAATTAGGGCGGTTCTTCTTCCACGGCGATGGGGTATGCAATGCGCAACTTTAGGTCCCAGCGCGGTCCTAGTCATAAGTCTCAATAGGGTCGAGAGTGAGCAATGCATTTTAGGAGCAAGTAGCCACTAGCAAGTAGAAGCATTAAAAGCAGGAAACAACGGCGGCATCAGCATACGGACACAGTGCCCGGGCACACCTTAATTAATGACCGGCCGGGTGGTAGGCCGAATGGCAAATGTACGCGTAAATGCGTAAAATTTACGAAAACGGCCACTTTTTGGGGCGCGACGGTGTTTACAAGTGTAAATTGGGTGTAAAATGGTGTAAATTGATATGTCCGCACCATTTCGTGATGCAAGTCAGCTTCTTTGTCTTGCAAATTGTGTGCTTTTTATAGTTTCTCCACATTGTTGGCATTCATACATGGTTGTCAAGCAGGTTTCACGGGTGTGGTGGGGTAGGGTACCCTATGCATAGAAGAATGGTTATGAAACTTGGGAGCAGAAAAAAGTCGGTGAGAGGGGTGGCCTCCCCCTCAAACTTGGAGGCACAACAACGTTGGTTTCAAGGGATAGGGTAGGGTCATGAACAATGCATGGAAAGAAGAGAAGCTGTGGCCATAATGGATGCATTTCCCCGGTGTTGCCGAGGCCCTGCGCTACGTTTGCTCGGAGGAAGATGGGTCTCTACTCACCCAGCATACTCAAATCGCGTGCGCTGCCACAGCCAACACCACACAAGAAAATGGCTACGCCTTCATGGTAACCGAGCCATTGTCCCTGGTGCTGGCTACGGACGTGCGGTCACAAAAGGCTCTTTTTCACATCAAAATGCACGACCCGAATGCCACCACAGCGTGGGAGACGCCTCACTGAACACCCATTTGCATCATTTGACAGCTCAATCACTATAGAAGAAGAAGAGGAGCCATCATTAGAGATGCGTACACGACACAATGGCAATCGTCGCGGCCTTTCAAAATGATCATCCTGGGAATGAGCTGAAAAGGATTCATTTTTACCTCCAAATGAACCACCACACCACCACGGCATGGAGCAAGCCTGCTTGAACACCCACTTGAAATCATTTGATGGCCCCATCACCGTAGAAGAAGAACAACCTTCATCGAGGACTGCTTGACACACTTGTAATTGTGTTGAGCTTCGAGCATGAACGGCGCACCTTTTTGATCGTCCTAAAAACTTGGAATGATTTGTGGTGTGGCAACATGTGTCTATCATGAGGGCCCTTCTTTTTCCACACCGATGGGGCCACCAAATGATTGCAAATGGGTGTTTGATGAGGTGTCTCTAATGGCGTGATGCCGTGCCGTTGTGGTGGTCTATTTTGAGGGAAAAAGGAGCGGCTCATGTTAACCTCAAAATGGACCACCGCATGGGACCACGGCGTGAGAGATGCCTCACCGATAACCCACTTGCAATCATTTGATGATTCAATGATTGTGGGGGGGGGGGGGGGCACACTAATTGGAGACATCTACATGACACGCTAGTGATCATCCTCAACTTTCATGACGATCTCCCTCAAAGCTGCCTAAAAGCGTGCATTTTTGGACACCCTTGTTAATAACACAATATATGTATAGTGGAATTGTTATTCTGTGTTTGAGGCCTTTGATGTGTTTTGTTGGATTATCTGAAGCTTGATTCAACATTTGGTCACCTTTGACCGGATGAATGGAATTGTTGAGGTTGTCCCGTGAATCCCACACGATGATGGTGTGCTGACACTTCTATCAATTATTTTGCATCCGACACCAGGTGGGATATGCTGTTTGATCGGAGTCGTGTGTATTATCTTTTTCACTCTAGGTGCCAATGTTTGCTTACTATAAGGCTAATGAACCTCCACAATGGAAGTGAAGATGTGTCGTACATTGTTGTCTCGACCCAAGCCTAGAGGCCCGTCACTGAACGCTGGATGATCAAGGCAGCAATGGATAAGCCGCCGAATGAGCTGGTCATCGGAGACTAGGCACCTGCGGGGTCCTGGTCGTAAGTCTTGATTAACGAGGTCTCTCCTAGTGCGGGTTTTACTACCAACTTTGCCCAAGTTGGGTCTCCCAATGGAGGTTTTAGAACCTCTTTTAGGGTCTATTGTGAGCAAAACTGTCACCGAGATGGGTCTCCTAGTGGGGGTGTTGCAACCCTTCTTAGGTGTTTGGTGAGAACCGCATTTTAGGGGCAACTAGGACGGTATTAAAAATGTTTTTTTTCGTAGCGCATGTAAGTACAATGTCTTCTTGGGGACAACTTGCATCAAACCTGGCAGCCCAATAGCTCAAAATCGCTGCACAACAAATTTGCATTACGAGAAACGAGTTTTGTGGGATTTGGAGCCTTCTAGCTTGTCCTATGGCCCACTAAGTGGACAAAAATACCTTTTTTTGGCCTCCTTGATGGGATGATTGTCCTTAAACTTCACGATGGTCGCCGGACATCATGCAAGCGTTTCCAATGAGAGCTGCTCTTCTAACACATTGATCCCAACATCAAATGATTGCACATCGGTGTTCATTGAGGTGTCTCTTACACCGTGGTGCCATGCCTTTGTCCAGTTTGTCTTGTTAACCAACCTTTTTTTGGGATGACCGTATGAAAGATCATGACGATGACCAATGCGTCATGTAGGCGTTTCTAATGAGCTTGAGGGTGCAAAGTTGTGGTGGGTGGAGAGCATGAAATCTAACATAAAAAATCTGAACTGATCTTTCTAAAATCAGATATCTTTGTCTCAATTGCCTGACGCCTGCAACAATGAGTTGTGTTCCCTTTGTCTCTTGCGTGTTTGCTACCCCATTGAAAGCATACAAGTGAATGTGGACGCCGTATGTTGCAAGACTACGTAGGTGTGCATTCTTTGCCTTACTTTGCAATGTGCTGCACTATACTGCACAACACACTAATTGGTTATGGTTCAGCTGTCGTTTGTACCTTTGTATTGGTATCATGAATGCCCAATGTATCAGCAACACCCAAGTCCATTGGCAATGATAAGATGTTCTCGGTCACTATGTTTTGGTGTGTCAGGTGTCTCACATGCTTGTTGTGCCTCACTACTATGGATTGTTTCTAGGCATTCTTTGAACAATGGTTTGGAGCCGACCCTTCTTTGCTGCATGATTTTTGGATTTATGCTCATTGTGTTGTCTATGTGGAATATCAGACATCTGACATGATAAAAAGAAAGCACGTGCCCCGTGTGTTGAAGAAAACAATTCCATTTGTCTCAGCGGATCCTATTTTTTTTGCTTGGGATACAGTCACATTTTTGGATGGAGGACGTCATGCATGCGTGAACCTTGTGGTGAACATTCGGAGAATTGATATATCCGATGCCATGACACTCCCGCACCGCCTGTGTTACACAATAGTCTGGTGTGCATCGCATGTCCCAGTGGGATGTGTCCTACATACTGGAGGCCAACGTGCAAGAGGGCCCCCGCATACGTACAGATGGCCTACACTTTGCTTTTATGGACCGCCGGAAACGGAGTGTGCTCCATTGCCTCTGAGAAAGTGGCCCGGATGAGGGGGGGCGATGACATCCATTGGGCCAACAGGTCGGCACCCTTGCTGTCCCGAAGACTGGTAGCACCACCGTGCCGAACAAGCGTCATGTTCAGCCGCGTGAAGTCAGTAAGCGTAAGACAAAACAAAAACTGTCGGCAAGGAAGCGCTCATACAAGCTATTCATATTTCATGGGTCATTTATGAATCTTTCTTTCATGAATTATGAACAATATTACTTTTCATTCAGGTACCGAACGACTTGACATGGGACCCACTGATGTCCTCACCAGCATTGAGTTGTCATCAGAAATTGATCGCCCTAACCCTCCAAGAGCCAATGAAGTCATGGGTTCCCTTGCTCGGACCCAATTTGATAGGCCTCCTTTTGGAGTTGGGTGCACCCACGTCTGGCTTCCGTGCGACGTTTGATTACATCACCCGCCGCGCGACTCCTACACCACTCGCACTGGGTTGCCCTTCCCACAGCCCATCCCCACACCAGACCAATTTGAAGCAACGTGGAAGTCATTGACCGCTCCGCTTGCGTGGTCCCCCCAGGTGAAATGTGCCGACCCCCGGGCGTCGGGTTGCTGGTGCCCTTGGTACACGTTTGAACATAAAGGTTGTTCCGGCGAGAACATTCCAAATGGGAACAGCTTTGGTCCGGAACATTTCCTACCAGAACACCACCGGAACAAGTTGCAGGGACCAGATAACTAGGTCTGATGCCATGAGTTCTGAAGTTTGCAAATAATGTTATTGGTCCTTTTCTTGCTGGTTGATTGTGTCTAGGGCCTACGTTTGTCAATATAGGGCCCGCCGGTAAGTTTCGTGGCATTGTTGCCACTCTCCCCTAGTCGTTCACGTTTAGAAACCTTGTTGTCCATCTTCAACAAGGTTTTATTTCGTGTTCAGCGCAATGATTTTATGTCATCGCAACGGTGGGGCATGGCCTTCCCCGTTGTGTTTGTGCATTCTTGCCGTGTCTACTGCTCGTTTTTAGTGTTGTTCCTTGGTACAAATGCTACATACGTCCATAGATGCCTTGCACTAGGGTTATGCATTTTGAATTTTGGTCATCCATGCTCATTTTTCTTAGATTACCATTCCGGCGAAAGAGACCCAGGTTAAGGAAGCACCCACCTTGTCCATTTGGCGGGTTCGGTGAGCCTTCAAGACGGGGATCTTGTAGGGGAGGTTTGGGCGGAAGGGGCCGTCTCCTCCCCACGCACTCGGCGCCAATTTGCTACGGCCGTGCGCTTGGGCCCACCTAGTTGTGTTCGGGAGGTGCAGCAGGAGTCAATCACTAAGTACGCCTCTGAGGTCCTTCCCCTTGATGAGTGTTGCCAACTCATCTTAAACCTATGTGCGCCCAAATCAGCATGGCGCAACCCTTTTCGAGGTGTACACCCTCCGGGGGTCGAAGTACACGGCGGCTACCGGGTTGCCGTTTGCTCGCCCCATTTGACCCGAGAGGGCTTTCTAGCAGCGCTGGCACGAAATGTTGGCCCCACTTGAGTTGGAACCCACGGTGAGCACATCCGACCCGAAGGCCAGAGGTGTCAGCTAGCCCTGGGCATATCGTGGCTTGGCTACATTGCGAGCCAGCCCCTGTTGTGCCGCATGATTGATTGGTCTTTCCCCTTGACATTCCGTGTAAGGGGGATGGCTATCCATGCGCTGGTGGGGAGTGGTCCCAGTTGAGCGTCTCCAAGGAGGAGAATCACCCGGCCACGGGGGGACGTAATCCACCCGGTAATGCACCCGGAGAAAAATGGGAAAACAGGAAAAACGGGGGGAAATGGGGGGAAATGGGGGGAAATGGGACCAGATGGGGTAAAATGGGGGGAACAGGTTGAAACAGAGGGCCAGAAACAAAGAGGAGCGCTTCAACAACACCATGTTACGTTTACAACCTTCGATCTACAAGTTGCTGCAAGGTGCAAAATAAAGTATTGTGAATTGCCATTGTAATGCAGCATCACTGCTGCACGGTGCGTCTCACACTTCATCCAGCGCCGCCGCTCATCCCCGACCCACTTCGAGGACGAGAAGCAACGCTCCACGTCCCATGAAGTGGCAGGGACTGCCAATGCACGGCGTGCCACGGCATACCATAGGGGGAGGGTCTGTGAAATACCCTCCCACCACTGCCAATTACGATATTTTGCTTTGGACGCATTTGCAGGGAGCTTCCAGTACACATCCCATTCAGCCCGCAAGGCATCACTACACTTCCCTTTGCGGAAGAGGCAGTCATATGTCTCAATCCGAGTGCCCATCTCCACCTCGGACCCTAGGACAGCACACTGCCTAGGATCCGAGACTCTGGCACGTCCTCCATGGTATTGGGGACGAAATAAAACAAAGGGGAAAATGGACAAGGAGAAGACCAAGGGGGCACACTAACCCAGGTATAATGCTTGCACGTACAGCAACAACAAAAGCACTACCATTGGAGCTTTGACATTCAAATCTCCTCCATTTTGCAGCAAAATATGAAGAATTTCTCCCATTTTCCCCCGTTTTCCCCCGTTTTTCCACATTTCCCCCCATTTTTCCTCTACTACATTGCTCATTGGATGACCCTACCCCCTCCCCCAGTGACCAGCGAAAAAGTGCATTTTTAGAGCTTTCACGTGCATGTTTCCCCCATTTTTCCACGAAGAACAAAGAAATTAGCCCATTCAGCACCAGACTTGGTTAACCTCGCTAACATAGGTCTCTAGGATGACTAGGGGCAGTCCCGTGCACCCCGCTATGCTCTCAGTTGCACTGAGGTGCCGCTCACCACGCCGTTGTTCGCATGGCTGTTGCGCGGCAAAGGGGGACAATGGGCCAGAAGGCTCAGGTACTCAGGCTCTCTCTCTCTCTCTCTCTCTCTCTCTCTCTCTCTCTGTCTCTCTCTCTCTCTCTCTCTCTCTCTCTCTCTCTCGCTCGCTCGCGGTATGCTGTTTGTTGCTAATGGGCAAACCCGTGTGCCAATGTAGGGGATCAGGTGTCCATGGGGACCAAAGTAGCCAAATGAGGATTTTTGATAAATTCCGACCAGGCCTTGCCGAGCTCGACCCCAACATCAGCCAATAACTTCGAAGGGTCTAAGGCCATAATCCTAATCTGATGCAATTTAAAGCCCCAGGACTAGATTGCCTGCAGGCCATGGCAGGGCACTCAATTCTTGAACACCGGTATATTGGCACTACTATTCCACAATTGTTTTGGTGTGAACATTGTAAGCTCCAACTTTGTGTCTTACTGTGATGCCTTTTTATTTGTAAGGGCTTTGTATCGGGAAGTTGGTGCCGCCTTGTTTGACTTGACGGCGGAACAAAGTGCGGCCGTGTTTGCCGTACAGGGGGGTGCCATAAGGACGCTCACCCTTTTTTTTAACTATGGCATGTATTATCTGATGGTGGAGACGCACAAGATCCTGGGGTACCTTAGTTGGTAGTTGTATTAGACTCCAATGCTGAGAGTCCCAGGTTCAATTCCCAGTGCAATCTTTTTGGCTTCGCTTTTTTGGTCTTTTTTATGTCTGCATGTTACCCCCAGGATAGTGTTTGGCTTCTTTTTTTTTTTGGGTCTGGTTTATGTCCACATGTTACCCCCAGCAGTTACCCTCCAACTGCCATCGGTTACCCACCAACCGCCATCGGTTACCCACCAACCGCCATCGGAGGGCGTATTGGACACTCTGAGTTTTTTTTTCATTGCGGCACCCCTTGTTGCCGTAGCGGGAGTTTTGGGTGGCAAAGCTAATGCCAAGAGTATAGATTCACAATTGGATCACAATTCTAATGATGGGGATACTTCTATGAGACCTACTTTGCCATGGGTTAAATCCGCAATACCTGTGCCTGATACCTTTGTGGCGGCTTGGGATCGTGTGAAGTCGCCGGTGATATATGAGACACGAAAAAATATTTTGGATGGGGTCCCATTGGTCAAGGGTATTCCGGAGTTGGCGCTAGTCATATGGGAAAAAGCGTGTTATGAAGTTATATGACTTTTGGCGAATGCGGAACATGTACAAGGAGAAATGCATGAAGATCAAGTGTTCGACCCTCAATATATCTTGCATTTTGTGTTCTATTTGTTGGGTGATTTGGCGCATCACATCCATGATCAAAGGAAACCAAATTCTATTCCGGGGAGTGTGGACCGAGAGAATGTGTCATTTTCTAAATAAGATGTGGCGAACGCAAAGTTGACGGCTAACATTAATGAATTTGTTGGAAATCCCACCGGCCGTGCTTGGGACTCTTCCTCTTTTCGAGAGTATGGAAATTCTAAGTCCAAAGTTGGAAAAGGTGGAAAAGGTCGTGGATGGTCTTCCGGATGGCGCCTCAACTATTCCGGTGGCCGTGGTTGGAACCAACGAAAACGACAATATCACCCGGGCCCGTCGCAATGACTCCCAACCCCTGCATTGCAAACTCCAATCTCATCTAGATTGGTGGATACAACTTGATATGAGCTCCGAAATTCCGGCTCGATGGTTTCGGACAAGTGTTCCGCACATTGCGGTGTGGCATGTGGGCGGCCTCCATAGATTTGTCCAAGGCTACAAACTGTGTGTGGCGCAATCCCAGCTTGAGGGGCTGGAGTAGCCGGAAAAACCTCGTGATTCGGCCAAGGCTTATTTTCATTTACCGTTGCATGCAGAGCATCGGCGGTTCGTTGGGGTCAATGTTGGTGGCGAGTATTGACCGTTTTTGGGTTCGCCGTTCAGTTTGGCGCATTTACCATATTTGTGGGATCGTGTTATGAGAATCACAGATCAATTGGCCGGAAAAGCTGGCTATATGATATTTGTGTACGTGGACAACATTTCAACACTTGGCAACACACCTGGGGAGGTGTCCACGGCGGTGAAGGCGGTTTTGAAATGGCTTCACAATGTTTGCCCAACGGTGAGTTTTCCCAAGAGCCACTTGGATCCAACTCAGGTGTTGGATCACCTGGGGTTTACGTTGGATTTCGTTCGTGGGGGCATTGCGGTTCCACAGTACAAACACAAGGCATACCGAAAGGAAGTTGGCAAATTGTTGACAAAAGGAGAATACACCGTGTGGAAAATGGCCGCCATTTTGGGAAAGATCCGCTCCCTATTGGTAGCGCTCCCCGCCTTGCGTGCTTTCACTACATTGCTGCAGGCTTTCGTGGCCCAAGGCAGCCACTTCGGATGCGACTCCCAGCATCGTATCCCCCATGCCGTGAAGGAACAGATCCGTCGTTACGGCTATCTACTACAAGCCTGGCCCCCGAAGATCTACCAACGCGATATGTGGCCTCCGATTCCTCGGACAATGCCTATGGACGAGTAGAAGTTGGCGGCACGCGAGTGGTCCACGTGTTCTCGAAGAGCACGGGGCGTGGCACATCAATGTGATGGAACTCCAAGCCAGTATTCAGGTCATTCGTGGGCTGGCCAAACCAGGGAACACAGTGAAACTCCTCATCGACAACCAGGTGGTCAAGTCACATTGGGTGAAGCAGGGAGGACGCAAAGTGGACTTCAACGTGCGTATGCAACCGTTTCTGGATTGGTGTGTTCTCAATTCAATTCCCCTACGTTGGATTGGGTGCCATCGGAAGCGATGCCGGCGGACGAGATGAGTTGGATAGATTGCGATCGTTTAGAGATGGTGTTGGACAATCGCGTTTATTATGCCCCGACGAACACGTTCTGTCGCCGGATCCAACCGATGTGGGTTGTGGGGTGGGACACCGCGATCACCGAAGGAGCGCATGTTCGTTAGTCGCCTACCGCATGTAGCAGCCACCATGGTGGACGCCTCGTCGTGCCCTCTCGAGAAGGTGCAGCGTTGTTATGTGTGCCCGTTGTTTGGCCTTATAAATCAGTTGGTCAATCGTCTCCGAGATCACCCTCACGTGAAATGCCTACTTCTAGTGCCCCTTTGGCGGGGTGCACCATGGTTCCCCCTCGTCATGCGAATGCGAGAACCGCGGTCCCAGTTACCGATGCCGAAGCCCCGCAAGGGATTGTTTTGGGACTGCCAAGGGAGGCCTTTGCCACCGCAAAGACAGCTTCTCTGCACAGCTGTTTGTGGCCAAAACTGGAGTCCAATGGGATGTCGCATAGAGAAATTGTGGCCTACTTTGCCCCGCTGGAGCAATCGTTGAAGAGCTATGACAGCGCGTTCCGGATATTGGTTGGGTTGGCATTGCATCGTACGGTGGACTTGGATACGGCATCATTGACATCCGTGGGCTCCCTTACTGAAGAGATGGTGCTGGGGGCGCGCAACCATGCGCACAATGCGCACTGTTTGCATCTATTGTTTCCGCATTTGCGGCACTTACAATTTGAGACGGTGCTGCGATGTCCTGAGGCCTCTTGGGGACGTTGTACGCCGAGTTATGCCGCTCATTTGGATGCTTTAATTTTTTTTTGCAAGCTCATGGATCATTATCCCTACGATCCAACACTGTGCCTGCAATGCGTTTGCGGGTCATTTTGGTCATGCGATTTTTTCACTTGTACCGTTTTGTAGATTTAGCGACGACCTACCAAGTGTTGTCAGTGCAGGATAGTCAATGTATGGTGGCAGTGCGACCAAAACAAAAGGAACATCCCAATTCGGAAACGTTGATGTCCTTGGATGATGAGACAATTGCGCGGTAGCATGTGTTGTTGCCTTATTGTACACTTACATAGCAGCACGCACCACCAAGGTCGGAATTCCTGCGGGCTTTGAAGCCCCCTTATGCCCCATTGTCTGCAAACAGGGTTAGCTGCCTCACAGATGAGGCCTTACACTCAGTGGGGATGCGCAGGTGTTACATGCACAAAGTACCAGGGACGCCTTTGTGCGCATGTTGGCTGGTTTTGGTTTATCCGCAGAAGTCGTCGCTGAGATTGGAAAGTTGTCTAGTCTCAATGTCATGTGGAGCCACTATTCGCGCCTTCAGGTGGCACAACGTGTTGGTGTAGAATTAGATCCCAGGTTTGCCTCGCCAGTGTAGACAACCTCACCAATGAATAGTGAAGTGTCTGAGCCTTCTCGAAGTCCCCCAACACAGGATAGGGTACGGAGGGAAGGCGATGGCACGGCACTAAGCACTGGTGGCCAACCCTCCCACCCAGTCAGTGCTTCAGTGCCGGTGCCTGTTGCTCGGCGCTGGGATGGTGTGGCTACGTGTACACGTAGCCAAGAGCTGAAGCGTCCTCTGAGAGCTATATCTCATGTATCACACCGCGGCGAGCGGCCTTGCCTTACTCGGCGAGGTAGGGCCGCGACTTCTTTTGCCTTAAGCGATGGGGACGGTTGACACGTTCGACCTCCAACTGTCCGGCATTCAAGCACACCAAGAGGACTCAACCAATTAAGGCCACGAGGCCCACACACCCGAAGCTCTGGTGGTGTGTCTGGCAACTTGGGCCATTTTGGCTGCACTACAGTGCTTCAACTTTTCCATCCACCTCACCTATTGCCTTTTCTACTGAGTGAGGGCCTGTTAGCACAAGTTATTTGGTCTCTGTCATTGGATCCCGCTTTTGAACACGGTCAGTTTTCCGGAGGTCCGGTCCACACAGTTAATCTGCCAGGCAGATGTATGCTCTCCCTCCCTCCTCTCAACCCTGCCCTTCGCACAGTTTTGGCCCCAAACCTGCTGCATGAAGGGTAACCGACGGCGGTTGGAAAATAACCCATCGCAGCAGCAGTTTTACAGTAACTAGAGCGGCCCCTCCCTACCTCAACTACCACTGTGGCTGACACATGTCTCAGTTGTTGATGTTGGTCACCAAAATTGCTCAGCTGCAGGTCTGCCACGTAAGCCCTAAATTGTTCTTAAAACAGCAAAGAAATCTCCCTAGAGCAATTAAAGCAAGCATACCGATTTGGTGTGCCTTGATTCTGTGGTGTCACCTGGGCGTCTTTCTTGTTGACGGTGCTTGGGTAAGGTGGCTTTGTTGAGGTATCGTCTGCCGTCGCCCCAACCCAGTGGCTGACCCAATTCTTCCTTGGCAACATGCTTGCAACATTTTCTCCTCCATCCATGGAAGCTGTAGAAACACAAATGCCAGGGTATGCTGGTACCAGTACAAACAAGGCGGTGCTGAGATATTGAAAAAGAGACAAGCTGTAAAGCAGTTTCCCCATCCCTTGCAGCCTATATTGCTCCTTTTGTTGAGTATCTTTCGAGTTTGGATTGACTGATTGAACGTGGCAGTGATTGTGGTGATTAATGTGGTTGCTTCAAGGCTGTTGACAAAGGAGTCTGTTATCTGCAACCTACTGATGCGGTATTATCGTCCAGACCTTCCCACAGGATCTTTCCCCATAGCCATGTGAGCCACAGCATGCAACATGCTGCTCTCAAGGGTAGCCAATTTGTCCAGTAGACCCTACCACACACACTCCCATTGCCCCTAACCAAGAATATATCTCGGGGTCATTCATTATATGCCAGCGCAGAGCGTTTTGGCACTTTTTGGGAAATTTTGCGAGTTTCGCTTTGATGGGCGGAAGCAAGGACCCCCCCCCCCAACTCAACTCAAAAAAAACATATTTGGGAAGATATTTAGACAGGTAGGGGTGGGTTTTGGGGCTGAGTAAGGGGTTGGAGGGACTAAAAATAGGGCATGACATCATCCAACGCAGATTGCTAAAGGGGGAATGTTTGCCCGCCGCGCACTCGGCGCGCTACCTTTCTATTAACTATCCCGACTTCAGCCCGAGATTTACCCTCTGATGGAGAAGGCCCCCCAAATGGACCATGATGGACTGCGCACCTTCCCTACAAAGCACGTTGCATAATTAGACAATAGCTGTGAATTTAACAACTCCAAATGTCATTTGTATTGTACTTAACAAACGGTACTTTGCCTTTACCTTTTCCATAGATTTCGCTATGGTAATGAGTCCCCAAGCCGCAAGCGGTTTGGACGGCGTTTCTGCCTCACGTCACAAGAACGAAGCGCAAACTCAGCATTGGCTACATCACCCCTGCCTTCTCGGGGTCCCCATGGTGGGGAGAAATCAATATGGCTACATTACCCCTGCTTTCTTGGGGTCCCCATGGTGGGGAGAAATCAACCTAGTAAGGAGTGGATGTGGTGGAAACGAGCAAAAAAATGGAAGAAAATTGGTGAAACCGGGTGGGAATCCAAATATACCATATCCCGAATGTGAAAGAAGCATCAAAATACCCGTTTTCAAACAACAATCATGCTCATAGGATCACAAAGTATGGGGTTCTAGGACGGCTAGACGTCCAAATAGTTGCACTGCGCGCACACTGCGCTTAGTGCACCCCCTAAAGGGTCACCGGTGGGGCACGGGTCAAAAAAGATGCCCGGCGCGCGCCCGGCGCACTAACGCTCCCCAAAAAATAGGCAATTTAGGGACAAAATTGGCGACGTGGGCCATGATTCACCCCAAAAAGTGTGAATGATGAAAATGAGCAAAACAAAGGGGAATGCTTCCAAATTCCATGTTATTGGGGGGCCAAAGGGTAGGGATGGGCTATTTTTAGGGGTACAGTGGCTATTTTTAGGTTCCCATCAATAGTGATGCCCAACCCCATTTTTTCATAATTTTGTCCTTGTACAGCTCTCAACCTTCTGCGAAACATAATTTTTTTTACTGACTCCAGAAGTTCAAAGAGTACTCAAGACTGCGCTTGGGAAAGTGGGCAATTCCGGCATATGCGGGGCACATGGCAAAGACCCAGAGTTCACATGCGCATACCAGAGGGCTCTCTTATGCGGTAGGCAAACCGCCACGCCATAAGGCAAACCTATAATGCATTAAAGTAAAGATGAAAAGGAAAATGTAGGATCATGTGTGTGCCAGCCCCCACAAATCCTCAAGGGTGACAAGCTTTCGTCGCTTTCTAGGGGCCATGTCCGGTGGCGGGCGTTGGCCCGGGATGCCGGGCCTTGTGCGACATTGGCGCTTGGGCAGAGGCAACACCACGTGGTGGGCGGCGCGCTCAGATGCCCACAACTGGCTCATTACCAAAAAGAGCTCAACCCGTCGGTTATGCTGCTGGTAGTGCCGGTCTACGGAGGTTGTCCACGCTCTGGCACGCCGCAGGAGGGAGTGCCAGTGCCGTGATTGCCGCACCAGATCATCTAGGACGTCACGGTATGAGTCCAGCAGTGAGGCACCGAGAACGGCACGCTGATGCACAAACCAAGGCTAGGCCTAATACTGCATCGCCGAGGCCACCGGCTACCCCTCCGGGTCTGAGGCGGTGGGACAGAGGCATTGGTCGAGATATCTCACCGCCCACGACCTGGTGTGGTACGACTGCGGCCGATCCCATGCGCATTGCTCTGCGGTGAAATGCTTCTTGAGAGGCGCGGCCATCCCGCCGTGATGTTCTCTCCCGGGGCCCTGTATACCCTGCTTGATTACGGAGGATAGAGTCCCTAGGGCTAGGCCGTACGGCTCGTGGGCACAGCTTTGTGTACCATGCCGGCACCGCTGTCGACGGCGTGAGCAGCACCTGTGGGTCGCGGTGGGGTATGGTGTGTTGGCCGCGCAGTTGGCATACGCCGTGTAGGGCGTGGTATTGGTGCCAGGACACACGCTCCCTGAGGTCTACCCGCAGTGCTCGGGGGATGTGGTCCCATGGGGACTGTGGAATGCGAAGGACACATGGTGTAGGTCCGCCGCCAACGCCTTGTTCCGCCGCCGGAACCGCATCTCCTCCTCGTAGTCCTCCTCAGCGAGGACTCGAACTCACGTCTTCAGGGCAGCGGCAGGCTGCATTGCCGCTGCGGTACATGGCCCAAAAGACCACATTGTGCACCTTTTCTCTCAGGAATGCTTTCACTGAACGTATGGTATGCAACGGAGGCTGGGCCTGCGGCCCCCTCACAGCCACATTATTGCCACTGTTTGTGTAGTCAAATGAATGAGAATGAGCCTAACACACACACACACCACTGACCCCCTCTCTAAGAGTGTTGTGGGACGACATGACAGGTTGGCCGATTGAGAGCCAGCATACTGCAAGCCTGTCCAGCCGCCTGTAGACCTCAAACCCCAGTATGGTAACATGAAGGCTAGAGGTTTTGGCCGACAAAACACGGCCAGAAAGAAGGGTAACTTGGCAAACGTCAGTGCAACCTGTACATACGCTCAAGTGCTTGTGGAACCATCGTATCAATGGAACTGCCGAAAATTGCTGCATATGCATACCAGGACGTGCATGTGTGGAGCGCTTTGTTGACCTGCTTGCGGCCCCCCCCGCACTAACCCTATACCCCTGGCCCTCCCTACTGATCGCTGGCCGTGTGGCCCAGCGGTAACCCAACGCGCTACCGTGTAGCAGGTCCTGGGTTGGAATCCTCGTTCCCCCGGCATGTCAGTCGGCGATCCGACGCTGCTTTCCGCTCCCTGCTCCTTGCTCCTTGCCCAAATGTCCCCTCTGTCCCCTCCATTGCGGTACCACTGTCCACATGCTTGATACACAGCATGCGTTGGAAAGTCGCATTCCGCAACATGTGGCTTAGCACCTGGGGACCGTGGCAAGATACGGTAACTGAATGGTGCGCAAGCGGCCCCGGTGGTGGAGCGCGTTGCTGCAGGTGTGTGGTGGTTGGGGCTTTGCTTTTTTTCTGGCTTACTGCTTTCAAACTCAATACAGACAAACTAAGCATACCTTGCAACTGGACAAAAGAAAACTATGAGGACGAGACACGCCACCCGACGCACCGGCGGTACCGGTGGTGGAGCGGGATGCTGAAGGGGGCGGTGGCGGGGGCCTCGCCAACGGGCCCCTGGACGGACAGACGAACCGGGGTTCGAACCCCCGTCCACGACGAGCGCCAGCCATGGCACATACCACTAGACCGTCCATGCCTCTTACCCAAAATGGCGCTTGGATCATTTATGCCTCGAAACGAAAATTTGCCAAAAAATGCAATGGTGTTGTTCAGTCATTCATCAATGTGGTGCTTGCAAAATGAGACACATGTCTACTGAGACTATTGCTATGGAGAGTCCTCAGACATCGGGGACTGGGGCTGAGACCCCCCCGAGTCCATATGCGAGTCTATATCAGAGAGATATCTGGGTGAGCTGACATCAGTACTTGGTGTGTGAAAAAGCACGCGCCGATGTCTGGGCTCAGGCGTGGACATCGGCTGCAGGCCTATGTCACTCCACATCACGTCAGGGGATGGACTTAGAGTGGGGGTCGTAGGGGCCCACGAGACCGTGGATCCAGACGGTGAAGATAACCCAATGGGCTGCGCAGAGGCACTTACTCGCGGTGGTGTCGAAGACACACTGTGACATGACACATGGGATCCTTGTGGGGATCCAAAAAGGCAACGTATCGGCGTAATGCTGGATGGATGGCGTGGTCGCTGGGTTCCGATGGTGCGAGCCAGGGACCAAGACTGGGGCTTCATTAAGAGGAGTGGCGAGCTCCAGGATGTCTACAGATTGAGGGACCGCCTGTGCCCTTCGTGGCGTTGGGGTACACGGTAGCTCAAGTGAAATGACGGGCCTTTCTGGCACTGATAAAACTTGATATAACGGAGAGCTGGACCTACCCACCTCGGCCAAGTGATCAGCATGATGATTGCCCACTATGACTGCTATGGTATGACTGGGAACCTTAATCCAGCGTAAGCGCATGGTGGCACTATCAATCAAGGACAACAACCGGATCCAGAGATCAACATTGGCCACTGGGCCGCACCTGTTGACCCACCCTCGCTCCCTCCAACGATAGGCCGAACCGGTGACACCATCATATGCATACTGAGAGTCCGTTGCGATAGCCAGTTTCCCAGCTGATCCTTGAGTATGCTCTAGGAGCCGTATTATGGCTGTGAGCTCCGCCCTGTTGTTGGACTGAGCCATGTCCACTGGCAAGAAGCCAGAGCAATCCCATTGTCCTGGTATGGTGCAACCAAAACCTGCTACCCACCCCACCCGTGCATGGTATTTTGCTGATCCGTCTGTGTAAGCCAATAGCCATCCCTCGCTTTCCAAAGAATCAATAGTCCTGATTACCTGTTTTGCCAACTGTTCCTTGCGTAATAACTTGCGTTGTCGCTTGGCCTCCTTTTCTTTATCTTGTGCAACATACTGAAGTGTGATGCGGTGTGCTGGAAGACACCCTGACTGTCTGACTATGATGATAATATGATGAAATTGCATGAAGACCTGTGCCCAACCTGCAAGTGGCTGCCATTCTGTGAGCGTGAGAATTGTCCGTGCCCAGGCATCCAGAAAAACATCACGTTCGGGGGGAACACCGTGAAACTTAGTCGCATTACGGGCCCCCCAGTGTGCCGACCTGCTGGCCCATAAGGCAATGCCCTGAGGGACCGAAAACGATGACTTCGTAGGGATTGACGTGCATGGGACTGACCGACCATCCTGATAATAAGGCCCTAAACTGTAGTCAATGATATCGCGGGCTAACTGATGAAACCGACACTCATGCAGAGCATGGCTCATCGTTTCTAGCTGGGCGCAGACTGGACACCACGGATATTTAGTCCAGTTTTGCAACCGTTCACCTACTTTTACCTTACACCAAAGTGATTGATAGACAAAATCTTTTAAGGAAGGGGGCAGCTTGGCCGCCCAAAAGGAAGTCCAGACCTGAGATGGTTGGCGATGCGGCACATAAGGTACAGGCGCCATCTTTTTGAGGGAGGCCGATTTCCCCCAACTGCCCACCCAGACAGAGTTGAGGGACCATTCTGAGGACGGGAGCCCCTGGAATGTGAGGAGGGATGCAGGATAAACAGCTTGCCAGGTTTGTCCCATCATGGAAAGTAGCTTTGCCTTGGGCTGTGAAGTAGTGTCAAACAGATCCTTGACAGTAAGAATTCCTCGCTTAATGAGTCGGGGACAGTAGTAAGTTAGATTGTCTGCATTCCTGAATATGGCACTGTGCCACAAGGGCAGTGCGTCAGATGTAGTGCCTGGCAGCATGCCATCCAGGACATATCTGCGTGCCTGTGAAAAGGACTTCAGAGGCTGTGCTAGAAACCCCATACTAGCATAGGGGACGGGCCCCAGCTGCAGGTATGGGACTGCTCGGGGGGTCCAGACGACCCCGTATTTGCGGGCCCACTGACGGAAAATCAAGGTGACAAAAGGCGGGAATTCTGACTGGTGTCCGGAGAACCTAGAAAAGGCCAGCCCTGATTGCACACGCAGCCAGGTGTCTGGTGGGGCTAGTCCGTGTCCTCCTGAATCGGGCTGCAAAGACAGCTGTGTGAGCGTGACGCCCCAGCTGTCGAAGCCTAGCGCGGTGTTGTAAACGGTTTTTAGGCTTCTTTCCTCCTGTTCCGAGGCCCGGTACGCCCTAGCTGTCAAGAGCAGGACCGGGAGGATCCAAACCTTCACTAGCTGTACACGTTCCAGGAGCGTGAGGGGGAATAGGGAGAGCTGTGAGGCTCGTCACTGGGCTTCCCCTAAAGCCCTGGCGAATGCTTGGGTTGTGGTTACATGCCCAATGAGCACACCCAAGTACCGAACCGAGTCTGCCATAGTCAGGCCACAGCTTTTAAAACTTTTAATATCAGATTCAGAAAATTTCCCTTTGATTACCATGGCCGACTTTGATAAATTGAGACACAGCCCTCAGATTCTGCCAAACTCATTCATGCTATCCAGTATGGAAAGCAAAGAGGATGAAAAGTTGCTAGTTATGAGCACACACAGGTCGTCAACATACATGAATGGGAAGGCTGAACTGACTGGATTAAATGCAAACAACACAAAAGAGGCACAGAACGAGAAGAGCAGGGGAGAGAAGGGGTCACCCTGGCCAATGCCCGCTCCCGGCGTGAACAGTTCACGCACGATCCCCTTACCCACGCAAAAATGATATGGGGCTACCAGTGTAGCCAAAATGAAATGCACATGAAAAGGTGGTATTTGAATTTTATGTAAAACGGCTTCTATGAAGACATGGCTGAGCGTGGGAAAGGCATTGCTGAAATCAAAGCTGACAAGGAGGCCTTTGTCAAGTGACTCAAAGCCCCCCTTGACACCCCAGATATGCTGAATCATGTGGCGTCCTTTAATGCATCCCACCTGCTGTTTATGCGACAGTTGCTGTATGATTTGTTCTATCTGCATGGCCACAATGGTCATTAGCCATTTTTTCTTAACATTTTGGAGAGCGATCGGGCGGAGTTTGTCAATGGACGCCAGCCCCGCCGCTTTGGGAATCATGTTAATGAGTCCTGTTTCCCAGCCTTCCGGCAGGGACCCAGAGTTAAATGCAGTGTCACACAGTTGAAACATCAGTGGCTCAAAGAACTCGCGGAAGCATTTGTAAAAGCCTGCACCTACACCGTCCTCACCTGGTGAAGAGCTATTGTGCAGCCTATCTAAGGCCTCTGAGACGAGGGCTGGGGTGAGGGGGCGGAAAAGGGCCCTGGCCATGACTGAAAAATTCGGGGGTAGCTTGAGTTGATACAGATACCTGTGGCACTCTTCTGAGG
>CAXIWF010000116.1:0-20769 GCA_964036045.1 Eutreptiella sp. 'Long Island Sound 2002' | reverse complement strand
CGCAGCCCTTTGGCCTCCGTCATGTGACCCCCGCAGCCCTTTGGCCTCCGTCATGTGACCCCCGCAGCCCTTTGGCCTCCGTCATGTGACCCCCGCAGCCCTTTGGCCTCCGTCATGTGACCCCCGCAGCCCTTTGGCCCCCGTCATGTGACCCCCGCAGCCCTTTGGCCTCCGTCATGTGACCCCCGCAGCCCTTTGGCCCCCGTCATGTGACCCCCGCAGCCCTTTGGCCTCCGTCATGTGACCCCCGCAGCCCTTTGGCCCTCCGTCATGTGACCCCCGCAGCCCTTTGGCCTCCGTCATGTGACCCCCGCAGCCCTTTGGCCCCCGTCATGTGACCCCCGCAGCCCTTTGGCCTCCGTCATGTGACCCCGCAGCCCTTTGGCCTCCGTCATGTGACCCCCGCAGCCCTTTGGCCTCCGTCATGTGACCCCGCAGCCCTTTGGCCCCCGTCATGTGACCCCCGCAGCCCTTTGGCCTCCGTCATGTGACCCCCGCAGCCCTTTGGCCTCCGTCATGTGACCCCCGCAGCCCTTTGGCCTCCGTCATGTGACCCCCGCAGCCCTTTGGCCTCCCGTCATGTGACCCCCGCAGCCCTTTGGCCTCCGTCATGTGACCCCCGCAGCCCTTTGGCCTCCGTCATGTGACCCCCGCAGCCCTTTGGCCCCCGTCATGTGACCCCCGCAGCCCTTTGGCCTCCGTCATGTGACCCCCGCAGCCCTTTGGCCTCCGTCATGTGACCCCCGCAGCCCTTTGGCCTCCGTCATGTGACCCCCGCAGCCCTTTGGCCTCCGTCATGTGACCCCCGCAGCCCTTTGGCCCCCGTCATGTGACCCCCGCAGCCCTTTGGCCTCCGTCATGTGACCCCCGCAGCCCTTTGGCCTCCGTCATGTGACCCCCGCAGCCCTTTGGCCTCCGTCATGTGACCCCCGCAGCCCTTTGGCCTCCGTCATGTGACCCCCGCAGCCCTTTGGCCCCCGTCATGTGACCCCCGCAGCCCTTTGGCCTCCGTCATGTGACCCCCGCAGCCCTTTGGCCTCCGTCATGTGACCCCCGCAGCCCTTTGGCCTCCGTCATGTGACCCCCGCAGCCCTTTGGCCCTCCGTCATGTGACCCCCGCAGCCCTTTGGCCTCCGTCATGTGACCCCCGCAGCCCTTTGGCCTCCGTCATGTGACCCCCGCAGCCCTTTGGCCTCCGTCATGTGACCCCCGCAGCCCTTTGGCCCCCGTCATGTGACCCCCGCAGCCCTTTGGCCTCCGTCATGTGACCCCCGCAGCCCTTTGGCCTCCGTCATGTGACCCCCGCAGCCCTTTGGCCTCCGTCATGTGACCCCCGCAGCCCTTTGGCCCCCGTCATGTGACCCCCGCAGCCCTTTGGCCTCCGTCATGTGACCCCCGCAGCCCTTTGGCCTCCGTCATGTGACCCCCGCAGCCCTTTGGCCTCCGTCATGTGACCCCCGCAGCCCTTTGGCCCCCGTCATGTGACCCCCGCAGCCCTTTGGCCTCCGTCATGTGACCCCCGCAGCCCTTTGGCCCCGTCATGTGACCCCCGCAGCCCTTTGGCCCCCGTCATGTGACCCCCGCAGCCCTTTGGCCTCCGTCATGTGACCCCCGCAGCCCTTTGGCCTCCGTCATGTGACCCCCGCAGCCCTTTGGCCCCCGTCATGTGACCCCCGCAGCCCTTTGGCCTCCGTCATGTGACCCCCGCAGCCCTTTGGCCTCCGTCATGTGACCCCCGCAGCCCTTTGGCCTCCCGTCATGTGACCCCCGCAGCCCTTTGGCCTCCGTCATGTGACCCCCGCAGCCCTTTGGCCTCCGTCATGTGACCCCCGCAGCCCTTTGGCCCCCGTCATGTGACCCCCGCAGCCCTTTGGCCTCCGTCATGTGACCCCCGCAGCCCTTTGGCCTCCGTCATGTGACCCCCGCAGCCCTTTGGCCTCCGTCATGTGACCCCCGCAGCCCTTTGGCCTCCGTCATGTGACCCCCGCAGCCCTTTGGCCTCCGTCATGTGACCCCCGCAGCCCTTTGGCCTCCGTCATGTGACCCCCCGCAGCCCTTTGGCCTCCGTCATGTGACCCCCGCAGCCCTTTGGCCCCCGTCATGTGACCCCCGCAGCCCTTTGGCCTCCGTCATGTGACCCCCGCAGCCCTTTGGCCCCCGTCATGTGACCCCCGCAGCCCTTTGGCCTCCGTCATGTGACCCCCGCAGCCCTTTGGCCCCCGTCATGTGACCCCCGCAGCCCTTTGGCCTCCGTCATGTGACCCCCGCAGCCCTTTGGCCTCCGTCATGTGACCCCGCAGCCCTTTGGCCCCGTCATGTGACCCCCGCAGCCCTTTGGCCCCCGTCATGTGACCCCCGCAGCCCTTTGGCCTCCGTCATGTGACCCCCGCAGCCCTTTGGCCCCCGTCATGTGACCCCCGCAGCCCTTTGGCCCCCGTCATGTGACCCCCGCAGCCCTTTGGCCCTCCGTCATGTGACCCCCGCAGCCCTTTGGCCTCCGTCATGTGACCCCCGCAGCCCTTTGGCCTCCCGTCATGTGACCCCCGCAGCCCTTTGGCCTCCGTCATGTGACCCCCGCAGCCCTTTGGCCTCCGTCATGTGACCCCCGCAGCCCTTTGGCCTCCGTCATGTGACCCCCGCAGCCCTTTGGCCCCCGTCATGTGACCCCCGCAGCCCTTTGGCCCCCGTCATGTGACCCCCGCAGCCCTTTGGCCTCCGTCATGTGACCCCCGCAGCCCTTTGGCCTCCGTCATGTGACCCCCGCAGCCCTTTGGCCTCCGTCATGTGACCCCCGCAGCCCTTTGGCCCCCGTCATGTGACCCCCGCAGCCCTTTGGCCTCCGTCATGTGACCCCCGCAGCCCTTTGGCCTCCGTCATGTGACCCCCGCAGCCCTTTGGCCTCCGTCATGTGACCCCCGCAGCCCTTTGGCCTCCGTCATGTGACCCCCGCAGCCCTTTGGCCTCCGTCATGTGACCCCCGCAGCCCTTTGGCCTCCGTCATGTGACCCCCGCAGCCCTTTGGCCTCCGTCATGTGACCCCCGCAGCCCTTTGGCCTCCGTCATGTGACCCCCGCAGCCCTTTGGCCTCCGTCATGTGACCCCCGCAGCCCTTTGGCCTCCGTCATGTGACCCCCGCAGCCCTTTGGCCTCCGTCATGTGACCCCCGCCGTCATGTGACCCCCGCAGCCCTTTGGCCTCCGTCATGTGACCCCCGCAGCCCTTTGGCCTCCGTCATGTGACCCCCGCAGCCCTTTGGCCTCCGTCATGTGACCCCCGCAGCCCTTTGGCCTCCGTCATGTGACCCCCGCAGCCCTTTGGCCTCCGTCATGTGACCCCCGCAGCCCTTTGGCCTCCGTCATGTGACCCCCGCAGCCCTTTGGCCTCCGTCATGTGACCCCCGCAGCCCTTTGGCCTCCGTCATGTGACCCCCGCAGCCCTTTGGCCTCCGTCATGTGACCCCCGCAGCCCTTTGGCCCCCGTCATGTGACCCCGCAGCCCTTTGGCCTCCGTCATGTGACCCCCGCAGCCCTTTGGCCTCCGTCATGTGACCCCCGCAGCCCTTTGGCCTCCGTCATGTGACCCCCGCAGCCCTTTGGCCTCCGTCATGTGACCCCCGCAGCCCTTTGGCCTCCGTCATGTGACCCCCGCAGCCCTTTGGCCTCCGTCATGTGACCCCCGCAGCCCTTTGGCCTCCGTCATGTGACCCCCGCAGCCCTTTGGCCTCCGTCATGTGACCCCCGCAGCCCTTTGGCCCCGTCATGTGACCCCCGCAGCCCTTTGGCCCCCGTCATGTGACCCCCGCAGCCCTTTGGCCTCCGTCATGTGACCCCCGCAGCCCTTTGGCCTCCGTCATGTGACCCCCGCAGCCCTTTGGCCTCCGTCATGTGACCCCCGCAGCCCTTTGGCCCCCGTCATGTGACCCCCGCAGCCCTTTGGCCTCCGTCATGTGACCCCCGCAGCCCTTTGGCCTCCGTCATGTGACCCCCGCAGCCCTTTGGCCTCCGTCATGTGACCCCCGCAGCCCTTTGGCCTCCGTCATGTGACCCCCGCAGCCCTTTGGCCTCCGTCATGTGACCCCCGCAGCCCTTTGGCCTCCGTCATGTGACCCCCGCAGCCCTTTGGCCCCCGTCATGTGACCCCCGCAGCCCTTTGGCCTCCGTCATGTGACCCCCGCAGCCCTTTGGCCTCCCGTCATGTGACCCCCGCAGCCCTTTGGCCTCCGTCATGTGACCCCCGCAGCCCTTTGGCCTCCGTCATGTGACCCCCGCAGCCCTTTGGCCCCCGTCATGTGACCCCCGCAGCCCTTTGGCCTCCGTCATGTGACCCCCGCAGCCCTTTGGCCTCCGTCATGTGACCCCCGCAGCCCTTTGGCCTCCGTCATGTGACCCCCCGCAGCCCTTTGGCCTCCGTCATGTGACCCCCGCAGCCCTTTGGCCTCCGTCATGTGACCCCCGCAGCCCTTTGGCCTCCGTCATGTGACCCCCGCAGCCCTTTGGCCTCCGTCATGTGACCCCCGCAGCCCTTTGGCCTCCGTCATGTGACCCCCGCAGCCCTTTGGCCCCCGTCATGTGACCCCCGCAGCCCTTTGGCCTCCGTCATGTGACCCCCCGCAGCCCTTTGGCCCCCGTCATGTGACCCCCGCAGCCCTTTGGCCTCCGTCATGTGACCCCCGCAGCCCTTTGGCCTCCGTCATGTGACCCCCGCAGCCCTTTGGCCTCCGTCATGTGACCCCCGCAGCCCTTTGGCCTCCGTCATGTGACCCCCGCAGCCCTTTGGCCCCCGTCATGTGACCCCCGCAGCCCTTTGGCCTCCGTCATGTGACCCCCGCAGCCCTTTGGCCTCCGTCATGTGACCCCCGCAGCCCTTTGGCCTCCGTCATGTGACCCCCGCAGCCCTTTGGCCCTCCGTCATGTGACCCCCGCAGCCCTTTGGCCTCCGTCATGTGACCCCCGCAGCCCTTTGGCCCCCGTCATGTGACCCCCGCAGCCCTTTGGCCTCCGTCATGTGACCCCCGCAGCCCTTTGGCCCCCGTCATGTGACCCCCGCAGCCCTTTGGCCCCCGTCATGTGACCCCCGCAGCCCTTTGGCCCCCGTCATGTGACCCCCGCAGCCCTTTGGCCTCCGTCATGTGACCCCCGCAGCCCTTTGGCCCCCGTCATGTGACCCCCGCAGCCCTTTGGCCCCCGTCATGTGACCCCCGCAGCCCTTTGGCCTCCGTCATGTGACCCCCGCAGCCCTTTGGCCTCCGTCATGTGACCCCCGCAGCCCTTTGGCCTCCGTCATGTGACCCCCGCAGCCCTTTGGCCTCCGTCATGTGACCCCCGCAGCCCTTTGGCCTCCGTCATGTGACCCCCGCAGCCCTTTGGCCTCCGTCATGTGACCCCCGCAGCCCTTTGGCCTCCGTCATGTGACCCCCGCAGCCCTTTGGCCTCCGTCATGTGACCCCCGCAGCCCTTTGGCCCCCGTCATGTGACCCCCCGCAGCCCTTTGGCCCCCGTCATGTGACCCCCCGCAGCCCTTTGGCCCCCGTCATGTGACCCCCGCAGCCCTTTGGCCCCCGTCATGTGACCCCCGCAGCCCTTTGGCCCCCGTCATGTGACCCCCGCAGCCCTTTGGCCTCCGTCATGTGACCCCCGCAGCCCTTTGGCCCCCGTCATGTGACCCCCGCAGCCCTTTGGCCTCCGTCATGTGACCCCCGCAGCCCTTTGGCCCCCGTCATGTGACCCCCCGCAGCCCTTTGGCCCCCGTCATGTGACCCCCCGCAGCCCTTTGGCCCCCGTCATGTGACCCCCGCAGCCCTTTGGCCCCCGTCATGTGACCCCCGCAGCCCTTTGGCCTCCGTCATGTGACCCCCGCAGCCCTTTGGCCTCCGTCATGTGACCCCCGCAGCCCTTTGGCCTCCGTCATGTGACCCCCGCAGCCCTTTGGCCTCCGTCATGTGACCCCCGCAGCCCTTTGGCCTCCGTCATGTGACCCCCGCAGCCCTTTGGCCTCCGTCATGTGACCCCCGCAGCCCTTTGGCCCCCGTCATGTGACCCCCGCAGCCCTTTGGCCCCCGTCATGTGACCCCCGCAGCCCTTTGGCCTCCGTCATGTGACCCCCGCAGCCCTTTGGCCTCCGTCATGTGACCCCCGCAGCCCTTTGGCCTCCGTCATGTGACCCCCGCAGCCCTTTGGCCCCCGTCATGTGACCCCCGCAGCCCTTTGGCCCCCGTCATGTGACCCCCCGCAGCAGTGTGCTCGGCCAAGCAGTCCCCCAGGGTACGCCTCAGAGATGCGGCAGAAAGTGTGCTCTGCGATGGCACAAGAGATCGGACCCCCTCTGCCGGCGGTTGGTGACCATCCTCTCGCATGATGGGGGGGGGGGGGTGCACCACCGATGGCGCCATGTCGCCGGCCACCGGGATGGCAGCCACAGCCAGACAGCGATGCATGTCTTGGGTGTGCGTGTGGTATCCCCCCCAACAAGCGCCCCCCCCCCCCCCCCCCCCGAGTTTTCATTCACAACTCAGCATCTCCTGCCGGAAGGGGGGGGTTTGAACGGCCTGAGGACAGAGGCGCGTGGACAGCGAAAACAGTAAAATGACCCCCGCAACAACCAACACACAACCCCCAATACGCCAACCACTGGGCGCCACTGACACGCAAACGGCCCCCGCCACATTCAGCACAGCCCCGGCACACCAACTACTGGGCTCCGCAAACGCAGAAACGACACCAGCAAGAGCACCTGCCGCAGCGGCCGACAGAACGCAGCGACCCGACGCAACATGCGAAGGGACGAACGGGTGACTGTCCAGGGCCCCGTAAAGGAGCAACAACGTGACGGAATGTCACACAGGGGGGGGGGGGGGGGCTAGCACCCGCCCCCCTCCTGATTTCACAGTGGAAAAAAATGCAATTTACGCATCGAAATATTGATTCGGGCTGTTTTAGGGGCACCATACTTTGGACTTTTGGGTTCCAGACCCCCCCCCCCCCAGGCCAACAGGCACCGGGCGATGGTTCACGTGACCGGCTGAACGGAGGGCAACTTTCTTTTCCATATTTTTCATCCGCAGTTGAATCCTCCCCAACCGCCGGAGCCTTTTGAGTAGACGCCCATCCACACACGCAACCCAACCCACCCCAACGCGAACCCCCCCCCCCCCCACTTGGGCAGAAGGTGCATTCTGGATTCCCCCCCCCCCAAGGCAGGGGGATGCCCGCAGCAGTACGGATGCCTGCTTGTCATGGCAGAAGGTTCAAGGGCGAGAGGCCAATAGGCCCCGCCACAGGCTAACAGAGCCAACCCCCAAGGCCTTGTGCCAGACCCCCCCCCCCCGCCCCCTCCCGCCAGATCCCGACTCCCCCTTTGCGTAGGCCCTTCTGGTCCTCGTGTGCCGCGCCCTCGGGCTGCCCCTGGGGCAGTTCTTTGCGGCGGCCGCCGGGCCCTCCCACACCCCCGGGGACCGGCAGCGGTCCGCCTCCCACGTGTTCCTGAACGGCCTCTCGCTGCGCGGCGAGTCCGTCGGGGGCGAGGGCTGGGCCCCGGTCGTGGCCAAGCAGAAGGTGGGCACCAGCGCCCGCGGCGGCAACGCCGCTGCGGTGGCTGCCGAGGCGCGGCAGGTCCTGGACACGCTGACCCGGTGGCCGGCGCTGAAGCTGCGGCTGGACGCCAACCAGGCCTGGAGCCCCGTCCAGGTGTGCTGCGGCGGGGCTTTGGGGGGGGGGCAGGACAGCGTGTGGAGGAACAGGGCACCTGGGCCGCACAGAAACACAGCGAGGCAGGCTATGGACGGCCTGTGGACAGAGGTGTGTGGGCAGCAAAAACAGTCAAACGACCCCCACAACAACCAGCACAACCCCCAATACGCCAACTACTGGGCGCCGCTGACGCGCAAACGGCACATCCCGCCACATCCAGCACAGCCCCGGCACACCAACTACTGGGCTCCGTGCACGCGGAAACGACACCAGCAGGAGCACCGGCCGCAGCGGCCGACAGAACGCAGCGACCCAACGCAACATGCGAAGGGACGAACGGGTGACTGTCGAGGGCCCCCGTAAAGAAACAACAACCCGACGGAATGTCACACAGGGGGGGGGGGGGATGCTGCGCGGGGCGCGCGCGTCCTCTCTGGACATTGGAGGAACGGGGGCGAGGGGGCATAGGGTGGCTCAAAATACCACCGTCACAGGAGCCCTTTTTGCACCCCCCCTTTTATTGGGGCAGAGTCACATGGATCCTGCCGATTGGCACATCAAATTTCGGTAGGTCAGACGGAGTCAAACATCACACGTGGGTGGATCCTACTCAGTCGGCCCGTGCTTCGGTGATGTCGGTGCTCGTGGCTCAGGTGCCCCGGCAGTAGATCTGAGCATGTGCGGGAGCTGTCTAATCTGCCACTGACACCCACAAATTGAAATGAGGAAGAATCGCAAAACGGCACGGGGGCGCGCGCGGCAAGGTAGACCCCACCCACTTCTCTGCCGGCGCCGGTTGCGCTGGAGTTTGCCGGGCCTGTGTCGCGGTTCCGCGGCTTCGGGTCGGGAGCTTGCGAATTAGGACGCAACTTGTGGTTCCCGTGGATATGTGTTGCCGGTTGATGCCCCCCGTCCGGTTGATGCCCCCCGTCCCCCCCCCTCGCGCTGTGCACCTACGACCGCCCCCACCCGTTGCCCGGCACAACAATGCCCCGTCCACACGCCCTTGCGCCTGCTCTTTGGGAGCGCCCCTGCTGCGGCGACGCCACGACATCCCCCGTACTCGCGCTGTGTGGGGGTCGTATGGCGATGTGCCGGCGCTAGTGCACCGGTACGATCGCGGAAGGCGGCGGTGGCGAGCAGAGGGCCGTCCCAGGCACGGGGCCTCGCGGTCTCCCCCCATTGTTTTTGCAGTGGACCAGGCCTGGTGCTCCGGGTGCTCTGGGCCAGGCCTGAATGGGACAAGTTTTTTTTTCCGGAATGGTCCCCCCCCCCCCCCAGACCAAAGGGCAAAAGGCGTCGTGGGAAAAGGCGAAATTTACGATCGGGAAAATGTTGTTGGGCCATTTTTGGTCCACCATTTTTGGGCCCCAGACCCCCCCCCCCCCCCCGCCCCAACACCCCATTCTCCATTCTATTTCCTATTCCAGGCGTGCCCTGGGCTCCTCCTTTGAGCGGAGCCCTGTGGACACAGAGCGCGCAACCCCCTCCAACCGCCTGCCTAACCGCTGCTGGGGCCGCCTCTGAGGCCCCTTCCCTTCTAATGCATCCCTCGGGGGGGGGGGGGTCAGCCCAAATCCCGGCCAATCCCCCCCCCCCCGGCAGTATCACCAAGCAAAGGCCTGATTTGGTGCTGCGCGGCTGCGGTGTGCACAGTGTGCAAAGTGCAGTGTGTATAGCAGTGTGGAAGTGTGTATAGCGCTATCTGCAGAGTGCACAGTGTTCAGAGTCCACAAGGTGCACACTGCTGAAGAACTGACCAATGTGTCTAGCGGACACTGTGCACTGTGCAGATTGTGTGGTACATCATGCAGAGTGTACAGCCCAATAGTCCCGCCATGCATTGATGTCACCCCCCCCCCCCCCCCCGGCAGTATCACCAAAGCAAAGGCCTGATTTGGTACCGCGCGGTGCATTGATGTCACGCCCTCCCCCCCATCCCACACCGCCCCCTTGCCCCGCTCACGGCGCAGACCAGGGCCGCTGTCCGCACAGTGTGCTCAGCGCGTCCTTTAGGGCCTGTGTGGCGGCCTCGGGCTGGTCAATGGTGCAGTTGTGGGAGGCCGCACGGACACAGCCCCGCACCACAGGCAATGGCCCCTTGTACCCCCCCCCCCCCCACAAGGGATGTATCAGAACGGCTGTACACCACAGAAGGCGGGGGAGTCCCCCCTCCCCCCTGCCCCCCCCTCCTCCCCTTCCGATGTTTGAGGCTGACAGCCAAAATTTTGCTTCGGCGCCTTCAGTGCCAAGAGGATTTACGCCTCAAAATGTTCGGCCCGCCTGCGGAGGGGACCACAGGGGGACCCTGGGAGGAGGGGGGGTCCCAGCCAACCCCCCCCCCCCCCCATCTAATACATCCCCCCCCCCTCCCCGGGCGGGGGGCTCCGTTGGCACAACCTCCCAAGGGAAAGGAAAGGGAAGTAGAGAGGGAAGGATAGGCCTTTTGGGGGAGCGGAAGGGCACCGGGCGGTGAGAGGCCGCTGGGCACCACCGCCTGCGGAGGGGGAGGGTCCGAGGGAAGGGCAGTAAGTGGGCGATCGGCCAATGGGCCCCGCAGACCAACACACACCAAAGGCGTCATGCCAACCCCCCCCCCCTCCGGGGGTAACGCTTCAGTCCGTCTCAAGCGTGTCTGTCTGCCCCCAACGGCCCCCGTTAGATCATCAGCCCTTGTCCCCACGCGGGGGGGGGTTTACCCGTGAGGCCTGACCCCCCCCCCCCCGCCCACGCCGCGGGGGTTGGGGTCTAGAACTGCACTGCAGACCCCCCCCCCCCCGTGTCCGACAGAACGGAGAGCAAGCGAACTGAGAGAGTCTGGCATGAGGTCAGGATTGTGCCGGTCATTGCAAACACCTGACGTCATGGCCCGTGTCCAATGAACACTTCCGTTTTGGGCCGTATTTCTTTGGGGGCCCAATGAATTGGGCATCGGGTTTGGGTACCGAATGAATTGAGTACCGGGCGGCGTGTCCAACGAACGCTCCCGTTCCGACCGCATTTTTGTGAGAACTTTATCGTTCGCTGGACACGGGGGGCGGGGGGGTACCGGGGCCTCTGCCCCATGCGGGACTTGCGCCGCTGTTCCGCAGGCCGCCCTATTTTTGTCGGGCCTGTGCCCCGGCGCAGCACGCGTTGAGTATTTGGAGGAGCCGCTTACCCACCCATCGGTCGGGGCTGCCCAGGAGTTGTGTGAGAGGCTGCGGGAGCACGGCTGCACGACCGTCCCCGTGCCTCTGGCGCTGGACGAGTCCCTCTGCGATTTGTCTGATGGGGTATGTGCCGTTGCGACTCTTGGCTTCACGCTTTGCTTGTTGGTCCGGAAGGCGGCCAGCCCGATGTCTTTGACTCAGCAGCTGAAGGAGAGGGATGGGGGCAAGAGTGGGGGTGTCAGGAGCGGTTGGGAAGGCGTTTGGAGGGGGTTGGCAAACCGGTTTGGAGCGGTTACTGTTGGTTAGGAGTCCCGTCGGCGGGGGCAGTGGGGGAAGGGGAGAAGAGCGGCGGGGCTGGACACTCGGCCCCAGGAAGCCCCCCCCCCCACTTCTAATGCAGTCCAGCAAAGATGCGTACGGGGGCAAACCGTGGCAGCATTTTGGGAATGGCCTCCCTGGCATAGTCTGCGACAGATTGCCGCTAGCGTCTGCCAGCTCAGACATGATCGGATGGAGCAGGGTCCTACTGAGCCACACGCTGGACGCAGCACGTTCCTACTGAGTTCTGGTGGTGCGGGGGGGCGGGTATTACTGAGTGGCCTTTGATACGGGGCCAATCACTACTGAGAATTGTGTTCCCTACAACAACATGGGCAGCAGGGCCTTCAATTGGGGGGGGGGGGGTGGTCTGGGAAAAGGGCTCAATTGACAGGACCATTAATCAGTTGTTATGAACTCTGGCACCGAAGGCGCTGAAAATTTTTTGAGTATTAAAAATGGTCAATTTTTTTTCACCAAAATTATGGCAAATGATGACTTTTCTGAACCCCCTCGACGCGCTGATCCCAAAAATCCCATTTTCATTTCAGCATGGGGCTCTATCGACACCCCCCCCCCATTTGAAAGCCCGCCTGCCCCATCCCATGTCAGGGTCCAGCGGTGGGATATGGGGCGCCTTGGTATCCCGTGTCCAATCGCTAGCGACAGGGTACCTCAGAGGGGGCCATGTTGTGTATGCGGGACGCAGGATGCGGGCGTACACCGCGTCGCGGGCGGGATAATGATCTGCCGCCTCCCCCCCCCCCCGCCACGTATACGGGGGGCCTGCGCCGAGACCTGGCAATGCTCCTCTTGTCACCCGCTGCCCCACATATTCAACGTCCCTCTTCCTCGGGGCCGTCTTGCACGGGCCCGGTCCCTCTGTTCCCCCCGTCGTGCGAGGATTGCCTGATCGGTAGTCCCCGCACGGCGGCGGGCGCTCGATCCGCTGTCGATCGGCGGTCCGCCGACGGAAGTGGGCGGTGGGCCGACCACCGGAAGTTCGTGGGTGACAGGGTCCCATTCTGTCCTGCTTTGCCCCCCCACCCCCCCTGGGACCGCCCTGCCCTTGCCTGGGCCGCGGCCCTCCCCCCGTACGCTCTGCAGGACGTGGCCGAGCTGCTGCAGCTGCGGGGGCCCAGCGGGGCCCAGCCCACGGCCGCGGGGGGCCCCTTCGTGTTCTCGGCCTTGGTCCTGAAGCCTGCGGTGCTGGGGGTGGTGCGGTCCCTGGACTTGATCCGCCGCTGGACCCGAGTGCCCCTGGGGTCAGGTACGTCCCGGTCCTTGTCCCAACGCGGCGACCCCCGTGTTCCCGCGCTTCTGGATCTGTTTTGGAACCATCGTTTCTGCGGATCCGATCCAACGGAGAACGTGGGTTGTGGCCTTTGTGCGGGCTGCAGGAAGGGTCAACAGGCATATATCGGACGAAGTCGCCCCCCCCCCCCCCTACCTTGGAGGTAGGGAGGGGGTAGGGGGGGGAGGTAGGGAGGGGGTAAGGGGCGTAGGGGGGGGGTCGAGAAGGTAGGGGGGGGGTAGGGGGGGCAATGTGTTGGTGTGGCTGTGATGCCATGTGCTCTTGTGTTCTGGGGTGTGTGCTGGGCTGTTGTCATGTTTGGAGGGGTAGGCAGGGATGTAGTAGAACGGCCGTACACTGCAGGAGGAGGGGGGTGCCCTCCCCCCCCACTGGACCCCCCTCCCCTTCCAATGTTTGAGGCTGAGGGCCAAAACTTTGCTTTGGTGCCTTCGGTGCCAAGAGCATTTACGCTTCAATATTTTCGGCCCGCCTTTGGCGGGGACCATGGGGGGACCCTGGGAGGAGGGGGGGGGTCCCACAGAGTTTTGCTTAACAACTGAGCACCTCCTGGGGGGGGGGGGTCTGCCCCCCCCCCCTCTTAAGTGATTGGGCTGTCGGGTACAGGTGGGTGGGGGAGATTTCGTGGGGTGTTTATTTCGCGTGAGATGCTACTGGGGAGTTACGGGCATCCTAAGCAAACTAGACCCCCCCCCCGTACGTACAGCACCTTGTGTACCTTGTGTACCACTGCACCATGTCCTGTTGTGCTGTGGCAGTATACTCAGCGATGTCATGTTCTCCAAGTGGCGATCTCTGGCCTGGACAGCATACATTGCATTGCGGCACATTCACATCCCTTTGGGGAGATGCCGTTGCATGCAATGACTAAAGTTGCGGTCTTTTTGCCTTTACAGATTTTCGGAAAAAGGCTTGGAACCCCCACTCTGCAATGGAGTATGGCATTTGTTGGATCACTGGCACCGGTTTCAGGAAGGTTTATTGCCACCTGGTCTATGTGAAGGAAAAACCCCTCCCAAAAACTCAGGGTCTCCGGTGGGGGGGGTGTTCTCGCATGCGCATGACGATGGAGAACCATGGTGCATCCCGCCAAAAGAGCACCAGAAGTAGGCATCGCAGAGGGTGATCCCGGAGACGATTGACCCACTAACTGATATTGCCGAACGGCGGGCACGAGTAACAACTCTCCACGTCCTCAAGAGGGCACGACAAGGGCGGTAGGCGACCGATGAACATGTGCTCCTTCGCCAATTGCGGTGTCACCCACACATCACACGTCGGTCGAATCCAGCAACGGAACGTCCTCTCTAGGGCATAATAAACGTGATTGTCCAACACCATCTCCCGTGGATCGTAATCCATCCGACTGATCTCGTCCGCCGGCATGGCTCCTAATGGCACCCAAAGGACCTGCAGGCGAATTGAATTGAGAGCAAGTTGAAGTCCACCTTGCGTCCTCGCTCCTTCACCAAATAAGACTTGACCACCTAGTTGTCTGCGAGGAGTTTCACAGTGTCCCCTGGTTTGGCCAACCTAGGAATAACCTACATACTGGCTTCGAGTTCCTTCACATTTATGTGACCACTGGCGTGCCGCCAACTTCTACTCCTCTTTAGGCGTTATCCGAGGAATCGGAGGCCCAATACCGCGTCGGTAGATCCCCCGACATCGGCCTTGCCGGGCTAGTCTTGTAGTAGATAGTCGTAACGACGGATCTCTTCCTTCACTGTGTCGGGGATACAATGCTTGGAGTCACATCCGAAGCGGCCGCATCGGGCCATGAAGTCCTGTAGTAACGTAGTGAAAGCACGCAAGGCGGGGGGCGCCACTAATAGGGAGCGAATCTTTCCCAAAATAGCCGCCATTTTTTCGCATGGTGTATTCTCCTTTTGTCAACAATTTTCCCACTTCTTTGCGGTATGCCTTGCGTTTGTATTGTGGAACCGCAATCTCCCCACGAACGAAATCGAACGTAAACCCGAGGTGATCCAACACTTGTGTCGGATCCAACTGGCTGTTGGGGAAATTCACCGTTAGACAACATAGTGAAGCCATTTCAAAACTGCCTTCACCGCCGTGGACACCTCCCCAGGTGTGTTGCCAAGTATCAAAATGTCGTCCAAGTACACAAATATCATATAGCCAGCTTTTTGGACCCTATTGTTCTGTCGTCCGCATAACACGATCCCACAAAAAAGGTAAATGCGCCCACCCCCACGGCGAACCCAACAACTGCCAATACTCGCCACCAACATTGACCACAACAAACCGCCGAAGTGCGACATGCAACGGCAAATGAAAATAAGCCTTGGACAAATCTATGAATGCCGCCCACATGCCACGCCGCAATGTGTGAAACACTTGTCCTGTATCATCGAGCGAAATTTCGGAACTGGTATAAATTGATTGATCCCCCTCATATCCATAATGAACCAATAGCCGGCGTCCCCGTGGGTAGTTTGTTGTATCAAAAACCAAGGTACACAATATCCAACATCCGGTGACAAACGTACACATGCCCCAAGTGCGGCATACTCGCGTAATGCCTGCATTGCTCTCGCGATCTCATCCGCCGTGTGATGTTGCCGACACGCGGGACGGTCTGGCACCCAAAGATCGGCTTCCACACCCCGCTTGATGAGGCGCAGCATGAACGGAGATGCATGTTGTATCCACCAATCTAGATGAGAGCGGAGTTTGCATTGCAGGGGTTGGGAGTCATTGCGACGGGCCGGAGTGATTTTGTCGTTTTTGTTGGTTCCAACCACGGCCACCGAAATAGTTGGGGTGCCATCCGGAAGACCATCCACGACATTTTCCCCACTTTCCTCCTTCGGAGTTAGAGTTTCCATAACCTCGAAAAGAGGAAGAGCCCCAAGTAGGGCCGGTGGGATTTCCGCCCAGTTTGTATTAATGTTCTAATGTTAGCCGTCAACTTCCCGTTTGCCTCATCTTTTTTAGAGAAGAAAACATTCCCTCGGTCCACACCCCGAGGATTAGATTTTTGTGTTCCTATGATCATGGATGCGATGCGCCAAATCACCCAACGACTAGAACGCACAATGCAACATATATTGAGGGTCCAATTCTTGATCTTCTCCCATTTCTCCTTGTACATGTTCCACATTCCCCCAACTCGTTAAACTTCATAACACGACTTTTCGCATGATCTATGCACCTTATCCATGGCATGCTCCTTGTCTTTACGATAATTATTATCCGGCGCCAACTCCGGAATACCCTTGAGCAATGGGACCCCATCCAAAATAGTTTTTCTTGTCTCGTATGTCACCGGCGACTTCACACAATCCCAAGCCGCCACAAAGGTATTGGGCATTGGTATTTTGGACAGATCCCATGGCAAAGCGGTTCTCATAGAAGTCTCCTCATCATTAGCATTGTGATCCAATCGTGGAACTATACTCTTGGCATTAATTTTGCCACCCAAAACTCCCGCTACGGCAAAAGCGGCTGTACTTTGTTCCGCCGTCAAGTCAAACGAGGGGGCACCAACTTCCGAATACAGAGCCAATCCAAACAAAAAGGCATCATGGTAAGACACAAAAGACACAAAAGCTGGAGCTTACAATGATCACACCACAAGTATTGTGGAACAATAGTGCCAATTTACTAGTGTTCAATAATTGCGTGCCCTGCCAATGGGTAAACCCGTGTGCCAATGTAGTGGATCGGGCGTCCGTGGGGACCAAAGTAGCCAAATCAGGATTCTTGGTAAACTCTGACGAGGCCTTGTCCAGCTCCACCCCATCATCAACCATTAACGTCCAAGGATCAAAGGCCATAATTCCAATCTAATGCAATTTACCACTGTGGGACTAGACCGCCAACTAGCCGGCAACAAGAAGCATACCGAGAGAGAGAGAGAGAGAGAGAGAGAGAGAGAGAGAGAGAGAGAGAGAGAGAGAGAGAGAGAGAGAGAGAGAGAGAGATGGAGAGAGAGGGCCGCGTGCACAATTACAGATTTGAGACTGTTGCCGGTAACAAGACGCTGCCTCACCAATGAATAGTGAAGTGCCTCAGCCTTCCGGAAGAGAGTCATGGTGCTTATTTGTGTGTTTGAGGTTGCATTTCTTGATACTGCGCACACAAAGCAACTGCTGTGTCCGGCATACCTCTTTCGCTAGCGGCAGCTATCACAAAATGTGACAAGAGTGCACTTGCGGCACCTGTAGTTCCGCACGCCATAGTCACAAGTTTTCTGCACCCCGGAGGGCTCGGAGCGCTGCAAATCCCTTGGCTTAGCTTCCAGCTTCCTCTTGTTGTGTGGCTCAAGCATGTGGTGGAATATCCCGTCTGAGAAATGAAATGTAGACTTGAGGCAACAAGGGTGCCTGAGAGGTGGGTTGAATTGAGGTGGAAGGATCAATGCAATTGCGTAGTGCACCATTGTTGGAGGTGCAACACCTCCATTGTAGATGGAGTGCGGTGTGTTGTTGGAGTCGCTAGCAGGTGCCACTAGGTCATGCTATCCACCAATTAGTTCTTAGGTTAGGGAATGCCTCGTGCAGCCAGAGGCCAAGGGGTGGCGTTCTGGCTGAACGCCTTGGGAGGGAGTGGACTAAATGAACGGTGCCTTGATGGGACTAGCAAGGTTGCCCCTCGCCGCATGGGCCATCATTTCCTCATGGTTCAGTGCACAAAATAGACCGGGCTCTCCCCATCGCTTCCTCTTTGATACGACTGCGCCGGTGTTGGGCACACGCCTCGAAGTGGCGTACTAGAGGTGCAGTTGTATTTCGGGTGCCAGTGGCCCTGGTTTTGGGCACCTTCAAGATGGCACAAGTGACCTAGCCACTTTCATTTCATTGCTGCTTTGTGAAGCACAACATGGTAGGGGCTTTGCCACTTTGTCACTTTGCCCACACGTGTCCCTCTGGCACGAGACATGTAGCCTCTTTGATGTTGTCAGCGCGTTGGGCACTCAACAGAGGGCATGGGTTTTGTAGCCCTTTTGTTTTTTCTTTTTCCTGTGTTGGCGATCACGGGGACTGCATAGGTTCGGTCGCCACATTGCCCGGACGTGAGCCCTCAAGATGGCACGGGTTACGTAGCCAATTTGGCCACATGTGGCCCCGCGGGATGCCCTGTGCTTTGTAGTCTTGTTCACTTCCTCCTTGCTTTGCTGTCGTTGCCGCCTTTGGGACCTCCAAGACGGTAAGGGCTATTTAGCCACGTTGCCACTTCGCCCCCACTTGGTCACCTAGCATGGTAGCTTGTGGGAACTTTGTCCCCATGTTGGGGGTTCAACAAAGGGGAGGCGTGATGTAGCCGTTATGTAGCAAGTTTGATTTTCTCCTTGCTTTGGAGACCACCAAAAAGGAGAGGTTATGTAGCCCGCTTGCCCACACGTTGGCCTGCAAGACACCAAGGGTAATGGGGCACCTTTTGCCCACATGTGGGCCCCCGTACGATATATAGCCCTTTTAATTTTGTCCCGGCTTTGGGGAGCCTTGCAAGGACATGGGTTATGTAGCCACTATTCCCAACATGTTTGTCCACCCCTTGGGCACCCACAAGGTGGTAGGTCTTATCTAGCCACTTTGCCCACACATGGGCCCACATGTTGATAGACACTTTGATTTCATCCCCGCTTTTGGGACCCCAAGGTGGTAGGTGCCATGCATTAACCGCGCCAACACATGGGCCACCAAGAGGGCACTCCTTATGTAGCCACTTCGATTTTCTCCCCCCTTTTGGGACCCCAAGACGGCATTGGTTTTGTGGCAATTCTGCCCACACATGGGCCCCAATGCGCCACAGGTCATGTAACCATTTTAATTTCCCACGCGCTTTGGGCAGCCCGAAGATGGTAGACGTGACGTAGCCTCTTTTATTTCGTTTGCCCATCGGCAACCCCGACATCGCAGGGGCTGTTAGTCCACTTTGCAACTTCGCCCACACGTGGCTCCCCGGAGTGGTACGGTACATGTAGCCACTTTGATTTTGCCTGCGCGTTGGGCACTCAATAGAGGGCATGCTTTTTATAGCCACTTGGTTCCTCCCAGGATTGGCGACCACCGAGGCTGCAAAGTTCATCCAACCACATTGCCCAGCCCTCAGCCCCGAAGACAACAAGGGTTGTGTTAACATGGGGGACCCCAGGGTTGGGTTATGTCTGCAACACTGCAACACGTGGCTTCAAATATGGTCGACTATCCGCCCCCGCACATAAGCACAAACAAGCCAAATGGAATGGATTTGGCAAATGGAACTGCTGGTAATTACTGTTCAGCTTTGTGCGAGCCACTGGCTTCACTATCAGGAGGGACAATCAAAAGGGTCAGTTCCCCCTTCCCACATGGAGTGCCATCCAGCAGGGGCCTGTGCCCCTGACATAGTCCAGCACTCTGCGGATAGATGTGCGTGGTACGCGGTCACTGCTTCGTGGCAATCCCTGCTGCTCTGGAGGGGGGGGGGGGGGGGGGCAGAGGCCAAAGACAAGTTTGTGTGCCCTAAAATGGACCTTCCGTCCCGGGCCATTTCAATGAATTCCACTCTTACTGAGAGAAGTATTTCTGATGTGGGGGGGGCGACCATCACCATCACCATCCCCACCACACCGGGAGGGGAAGGCAACCCAAACCTAAGTAAGGGGGTCGCCCCTGCGGGGTTGGCAGCCGGCTACGCGGTTGTCCATTGGGCAGCGACCTAAAACATGTACTGCCCGCCAGTAGCTAAGTTCTGTCACCAAGGCCTAGTGTACAGGCCTTGGGCACGCTTAAGAGACACAACGTCCAAACCATTGGTGGTCACTGCACACGACGAACCAGGGGGTGGACTCACTCGAGTCCCGAGCTCCGAGGCGTGGACAGCCCGGTGTGAAGTCCTCTAACGGGGAGCCCCTCAGCAGCCCAGAAAGCAAAAGAGCAACAACACAACACATTCACCCCAGAACAACCCCAACAAACACTAGTGACAGGTCAGTTTGTAGATTTGGAGACATGTGCAAAAGTGCCTGGTGCCCCTTGCACCACCCAACTGCGAGTAGGACAACCCAACAGCCACAATGGGATGCAGGGAGCGACATCCTACCCCCCTGGCGCCGCAGACCAGAAGCAGTGAGCATGCCAGCAGAAAAAGAAAGAGCCCAAAACTGGGAGGAACGCATGCAGCAAAACAGCTGGGCACAAGACCGCCCTACACACGGCAGGGAGACGAGCCCCAACAAGACACACAACAAGACACAAGGGAACCATGAGGTGCGAGCACCGCAGCAACCACCAAATGCAGTGCATGCCGAGCGAGCCATCAGCAAACACCCCCCCTCCCTCTACAACGTGACCACGTACTCCACAAGGGCGGGAGCTGCGCCCCGCGCGCCGGGAGGTGCCCGCCACGGGGGTCGCGACAGGGCCGTGAACAGCCAACCGGGCACGGGGCAGTCCACGTTGTATGGAGATGTGAAATCCTCGTACGGGGGGGCAAGCGGGTGGGACACGAGGGGGTGCGCGACATGGGCACCCAGCAGCGCCACCAGACAGGGGGAGGAGCAACACAGACACACAAAACGCGGGAGCCACACCAAGGGGGACAAGGGCGGGCACACTAGACAAGGAGGAGGGGCACATCAAGGCAGGAGAGGCTACCAGAACGGAGGGAACAGGGAACCAGAAAGGAGCAAATGGTGGAGCGTGCGCATGGGAGGCAGCGACAATAAAGGGGATGGCTTGTCCAGCCAACCCCGTCGCTACCGGCTGCCAAGGCAACCCCTGCTCAACCGGCATCAGGTGGGGGGTGTCTCCCGCATCCCAGATGGGCTGTTTGCGCAACAGGAGAGGGAGCCCATCAGGGGCAGACCAACCATGAGGAGGACATATGATGGACGGCCCGGACAACACGTGGAGGAACAAGGCACCTGGGCCGCACAGAAACAAAGCGAGGCAGGCTATGGACGGCCTGTGGACAAAGGTGTGTGGACAGCAAAAACAGTCAAACAACCCCGGCAACAACCAGCACATCCTCAATACGCCAACTATTGGGGGCCGCTGACGCGCAAAAGGCACACCATGCCACATTCAGCATAGTCCCAACACGCCAACTACTGGGCTCCGCGAACGCGGAAACGACACCAGCAAGAGCACCGGCCGTAGCGGCCAACAGAAAGTAGCGACCCGACGCAACATGCGAAGGGACGAACGGGTGACCGTCCAGGGCCCCGTAAAGGAGCAACAACCAGACGGAATGTCACACAGGGGGCTTGGACAGGGCCCCCAAGTGCCCCCCCCCCCTCTACTGTGACCCAATACAAGCATCCCCCCCTCCCCCCCCCCCCGCCCCGCCC
>CAXIWF010000115.1:0-58542 GCA_964036045.1 Eutreptiella sp. 'Long Island Sound 2002' | reverse complement strand
ATTCACTATGGCAACCTAAATCCTTTTTTAACGAATCATTGATTTATTTAGGCCATTTAATTACAAGTAGTAATTAATCCATATACAGATTTTCTCACTCAGACTCTCGTCGCACCATCCCAGGAATGCGACAATTTTATTTTAGGTTTTACTTCAAAGAATCTATTAAATTCGCTAACGTCGAGATCCCAGCAGCTTCCGCCTAGAAACTTACTTTTGAAAAAAAGTGTCGATCGTTAATTCAATTCAACTCGAACATACAAATATATTGCACACACCAGCAAAAGATTGCACACTGTAAGTGGCACAAATATATTCACGCGAGGGACCTTGGATAGGCACAAAACCCTACCATAGAGTTTGATGCGGCTGCATACCATCATAGTTACACAACAGCTCAAGGAAACTAGCATGAACGATCATGATGAACATTCCTATTAAAATTCATTCTTAACATATGTACAGGTGCCCTGAAGCATACGGACACCGCGAGCTTGTATCATTTATTACTATCCAGAAGCTGGAGCAGATTATCTAATTCAGTACTTTCATACACTAGGGCGCCCGTTCCAAGCTCGCTATCTTCATCTGCCTGCTTTTTTCTTATTTCGTAATCACTTGGTTGGTTATCTTTGGCTTTATCGGAAGGTAGAGGAAATAATTTTCGCCGCGGTTTCACGGCACTCTTCCGAAACTTCACCAGTTTTCCTATTTACCCACATATGACAACCCGCTTGTTCTTCTTCTTCCCAGTCTGCTCTGTTTACGCTGGAAAAATGATCCAACACGATGGCGCTGTAAACAGCTTTCGCCGGCTTGGATATTATCTTCCTCTTCTGGATGAACGCGCTTCTTTGGTATACTAAATTTGCAGCATTCAGAGTGGACATTTTCCGAACAGGTTTTGACTTTGCAAGGCCGGTTGGTGACGTTGTGTTCATAGTCTGTTCGCGCTGTTGCGCTAGAGACCGTTGGCTTTGCCGTTTGGTTTTAAACTCTGAAGGAGGTTCAAGCGCATTTTTCCCAGCGGATACCAAATATGTTCTTCTACCGCCGTAATGCGTTCCTGATAAATAATCGTCTTTCTGGTTGAAAGGTCCCAAACATTGTTCAACAAGTGCAGGATGCTCGCGACAATGACTTTGTAGTTTAGAAGGATGTGAGAAGCACTATTTTGGCTTTGCAAAAATCAATGCTATTAAACACACAGATCCATTTGTGATATTGACATGGAGCGAATGCTTATATCCAACAAAATTGTTACTGTGAAAACGGCTAAAGTTATAAGGGAATTAATAAGGCCCCTTTTTTTTGTCATTGGACTACTGTATTTATTTATCCACCTGGAATGCCATTCCGTAAATTATTAGAAAGCTCGAATATTTTATTATCGTCATCGTATTTTTTAATAAGCGTTATTAAAATTTACAATTTTATATACCCGTATATATTAGACAATTTGTTTTTTGTTTTCAGGATGGCATTAAAAAAAACGGCTTGTTCGCTACGGATCCGGGATTACAGTCAGGGAATGACCAGAGGATTTTAATTACTCCCAAATCTCCAGCTGAGCTAGACGAAAACCAGGAAAAATTGTAAAAAACCACACAGTAAAGTTATCAAAACCAGAGGCTGGCGACCTTTGGAGCTAGAACCGGCCAAGAAGTGCATCTAGCTTTCAGCTATGGAGATTGCGGTGAGTGAGGCGAAAGAGCGAGTGAAAAGGACGAAGAAATGAGCGAGAGCGACGCCTCCGGGGACTTCGCGGGCAATTTGGCATTGCAACTGCTCCTTTCTATCTAATTTTTTTGCGTATATATTTGCAACGCGTCGGCTAGATAGCACATATTATAGTTGTTAAGTCGATCTTTTCCCTTGTGCTCCGGGTTTATGAGCGTTAAGTATAGCAGCTTTTCTGCGTAATGTATTTTAACTGCTTGAGTAACCAAACACAAACAAGCCTCACTGTATAATCCCAAAATCTCCAGCTGAGCTAGACGAAAACCAGGAAAAATTGTAAAAAACCACACGGTAAAGTTATCAAAATTTACGTAAATAAAAAAGTACTTTTTGTACTTCGAAGTAAGTACTCGTTCTAAATAAAAGATGGGTGCCTTTGGACTGCATAGCCTTGCTTATTCTTACTGGAATCCTTTTCAATCTGCTGACTTTTAGTTTTAAACATGGCAGGTGGTAATGCCGGTGTTGCAACCCTTTCTTTCAATGCGTTTCTGTGCATGGTCATTCTGATCTCATTCGAGTATCTTCGATTAAAAGTTGTTGACATCTATGCTCCCCGATCGAGACTCCCAAATTCTCCGCAGCCAAGCAAGGGTTTTCTTGGATGGATACCTCAAGTTTATAGCATCAGTGATGGAGAAATGTTACAACTGGCGGGAATGGACGGGTATGTGTTTTGCGCTTCAAGAAGTTGTGCGCTACACTGAGTAGTATATGCTGCATCGGGGCCATCATACTCATCACTGTATATTCAGTAGCGGCTGGCAATGATAATGTCACTGGTTTGGATAAGTTGTCCATGGCCAACATTCCCGCCGACGGCTTTGAGTTGTGGGTGGCATGGATTTTTGTTTACCTCTTCACTGCGGCATTTTTACTGCTCTTTCACTGGGAGTACGAGCATTTTGCAAAGATCCGCGGTAAATACTTTGCCGGACACACAGGAAAAGTGGAGCCTTTGGTCAACTGCACCGTAATGGTAGAAAACATTCCCCAAAGAATATCGCAAGCCTGAAGATCTTGCTGCTCTTTTCGATAAGCTATTTCCTGGTGAAGTCATGGCATGTTGCATAGCACTGCACAGCGAAGATCTGGACGAGAAAATAGCTGAGCGCGATAAAGTGAAAGAAACCTAGAAGAGTCCATCGCATTATCAAAGGCAATCGGGAAGTCGCCAATCTTGCGGCTCTATGGTGGCGAGCCTTATTCACTAGGAAACTATTGCCATCCATCCAAAGTCGATGCAATAAAGTATTACTCTAATCGCCTGAATACCCTGTGTGCTGAAGTGCACAGTCTGCAGCTCCCGCATAATAAAGGGCAGGATTGTGTGCATCATTCTTTGAGCATCGCTGATCGTCTACAACGCGCATATTACTCAACCATGCCGTCACCGGTGCGAAAACACTGGAAAAAAGCTACGCAATCGTCAAAGATACAACTGACTCAGTGACGGACATGCTTACATCGGCAACTGGATTCGTCTCTTTTACGTCTCGTAGTGCGCAGCAGCGAGCCATTGCAGAATCGGCAAAGGTAGCAGCAGTAGCAGCAGCATCATCAGCAGCAGCAATGGGCCGTTCCAGATTGCCTGGTCCCAGACTGGTCGTGAAGTCGGCTCCACAGCCTCATGACATAGTGTGGGAGAACTGCTCAGTCACACCAGCAAGGATCAAAAGCGTTTCTTATTTCACTGCTGTGTTCTACTACGTCGGGCTTTTGTTCTGGTCCAGCATAACCGCTCTGGTAGCAGCGCTTTCGACCCTCTCTACATTTGAGCACTTCATCCCTGCTCTTCAAACGTTAAACCCAATCGCATATGCAGTACTAGAGGGCATTCTTCCCGTTCTTGTGATGATGGGTTTTAATTGGCTTGTGGAATGGATCATGATGTTCACCACACTGAATGTTGAGCGCAGGAAAACTAACACGGAAATTCAAATGCGTGTCTTCAAATGGTAAAATTTGAAAACGGCAGTAATAGTTTATTTTGTCGTTTGAATGATATCACGATTGTTTATTTAAACATGTTGAATATATTTTGTGTATATATTTTAAATTGCAGATTTTGTTTTCTCTCCCCCTGATCACTTATGTAGGAATTACATGTACCAGATGGTGAACATCGTGCTGCTGCTGGCTGCTGGTTCATCCATTGACATTCTGCACAACTCCGGCTCCCTCTCAAGCTCATCGGCGCCGCGCTGCCAACCGTTGTGGTGTTCTACATCAATTTCATGATCACTGCTTGGCTGCTCAACACATCGCTTTCGTTGTTGCGTCGTATCAAGACTATAGAATATCTCCTCCTACAACTCCGTGGGATGCTACTGTCGGGGCCGCTGAGGCTGACCAGAAACCGTTTGATAGAGGGACCTTTCTCCAAGCACAAACAGGGCTATGCTGGTTCCCTTCCGAATGGCCTCTATGCGCTTACGATCGTGCTACTCTACTGGTCATCGCGCCGCTGCTGCTGCCCTTCAGTGCTGGTCTGTTCTGGTCACAGTACATCGTATACAAGTATAAGTACGCCTTCATGGTGCAGGCCTCGACTGACTACGGAGGTCAGTTCTGGTACGACTTGTACTTCTACTCCATGGCTGCACTGCTGGTGTCTGCGCTGACGTTCTCGGGATACATGGGAGTGAAGCAGGGATTGGTGCAGGCCCCGCTGCTGCTCCCGCTGCCTATCATCATCGTCTCCTGCTGGCGATATACACACAAGAAGTTTCACAGGTTATCAAATATTCCGGAAAATGTTCGTGGTTACGGAATTCCACCAGGAAGATGAAGACGAAGCGATTTCGCCGTATGGCTATCAGATTCTCGAGGAAAATAATGAAACTGCTGCTCAATCCGCACAAGGAGCTGTGCAGTCACTGTCAGCTATATCTCGACCAGATGGGACCATGGTGACTGCAGATTCCGACCCGACTGCAGTGGTGGCAGCGCAGGCGGCGGAGCTGGCATCCACGGGCAAGCTGGACGCGGCTCGCTGGGCAGGGCGCACCCGCAAGCTCTACTGCCAGCCCAACCTCACTGCCCCTGCTGTGGTGCGCCCTTACCCGCACCGAATCAAAGGCATCCCGTTGCTGACGAAACAGGGCATGCTCAACGATGTCTATCTGCAGGATTGCCCTAGTGATGTTGCTTGGGCCTTATAGATGAAGAAGTGTTGGCAGGAGCTGATATCCAATAAGATTATTCTTTGACCGTTTTTGATATCCAATTTTGCTGTGATACTATCTCTTTGTCAAGAGCACCATTCTATTTTTTGGAAAGCATTTACACAATACATTTACGGCCAGATGAATGTAGTTGGTCCAGTTAGTTGCTGCTGGAAATGTTTAGAACTGCTTGTTACAACTCCATTTGTACCTTTAACTTCAACGTTTGCCAGAACTTGAAACAACTTTTCACCTGCCTATAATGGATGATTTATATTTGCGTGTGTCAAGAGCTATATAAACAGACTCCCTGGCTAAGCAGAACTTTCCGTCGTTGATCATTCGGGGCTTAAAATTTAGCAATCCTGGACTAGAAATTAGTAGGATAAAAAAAGAAGTTATTTCCATCTGTAAAATGCACTTGAAAGTAACATGTGTAAATTTCGGTATAATATTTTATTTTATATTGAGGTAAATTTACCCAGGGAGTAAGACTGTACCTGCAAAATAACTGATTAAAGGAAGAGGAAGCCTCCTGCTGCAAAATAAGTGATTTACAAATACACCACACAAGTTTACTCAGACTCGAACAAATTCTACACATATTTCATTTTTAACTTCCTCGAAATCGAACTTCCACACGCCTTCTTTCTAACCCATTAATTTTTTCGTATATCCCAGGTATCCTTTCCTTGCTATCTTTTTTATATTCTTTTTTCCTTTTTTCCTTTTTTCCTTTTTTTGTTTTTTATCTTTTTTCTTCTTCTCCCTCTTCTCTTTTTTTCTACCTCCAGGTGTAGCAACTGAAGAAGCCATACCACTTGCATCTGAAGAGATCACGGTAGACTGAACCGCCGCTCTTCTTTTTCACCCTTTTCTTCTCTTTGTCTTTGCTTTTCTTTTGTTTCTTCTTTTTCCTCTTTCGATGCAGCAGTAGCAGCAGGAGAAGAAGAAGCCACACCAGCAGAAGAAACAGTCGACTGATCTCCTTCCCCTGTGCTTGCTCTTCTTCTTCTTGTTGTTCTTCTTCTTCTCCTCATCCTCCTTCTTCTTCTTAATATTTTTATTCCTCTCGTCTCCTTTTCTTGTGTGCGTCTGCTTACGGCAGTATCTACGCCACTCTCTGACATCACCTCTGATACATCCGACCCGCTTACTATCTGCTCCTTCCCCCCTTCCTTTGTCCTCTTCTCTCTCTTCTCCTTCTTCTTTTTCTTCTTTTTCGGTGTTCCAGACACACCTGACACCCCTGATGCATCTCCCCATTCTGAGTCTGCTCCGGCGGTGCCAGACTTGTATCCGCTAGTGGCCGCAGACTGATCCTCCCCCGCTCCCCTCTTCCCCTTCTTTCCCCTCTTTTCCTTCTTCTTTTCCTTCCTCTTCGCCTTCTGCTCTCTACTTTGATATCTGCTGCGCCGTGGCCTGCTCTCCACATCATCAGCACCACTTTCCCCAACCCCCACCTCTTCTGCGCTTGATGCGTCCAAAACTGCCGAGCCATCTCCCGCATCTGCACGTGCACCATCCCTCCCCGCTCCCTTCTTCTTGTGCTCCATATGGTATTTCTTCTTCTTCTTCTTCTTTCTCCTATCATTCTTCAGACCCTCGCCGCTGGAAAGTGAGCTCACGTCACCGCCACCACTATCGCCACCGCCCCCATAATTATCACCACCGTTAGAAGAGCGATCACGGCTTTTGCTGCGGCCTTTACTACGACTTTTACTGCGACTTTTTCCACGGCTTTTGCTGCGCCCTGCAGAAGTCTTATCAGTTTTCCCTACTTTGTGCCTCTTCTTGCCTTTGTCCTTGTCCCTGCTCTTTGGTCTACCTCTTCTCTCTGAAGGAGCAGCAGTAGCAGTAGCAGCTGCAGCTGCAGAGGCAGTGGCAGGTTCTCCTATGGGCGGGAGCTTCACACCCCCACCATCACCATCACCAGCTCTACGGTCGCCTGCTGTATCGACATTCTTCCCACTCAGCCCCGAAGAGGCACTACGGCTGAGACGAGGCCAGCCTCCCCAGCCCCGGCCTGATCCCGATCGAGACAACCCGCTGGCATCGGTGGGATCCATCGCCGACTCGAGGGGTAGAAACGGCTCATTCTCAAGCAATCGTCCGGATTGAGATCGAGACAGTGACCTGGATTTCGAGCGGTTTCGGCGCTGCTGGCGTTCCAGCTCCTCCTCCTCGGCACTCTGTTTGAGAGCTGGGTTTAGGGCAATGAGGTGCATCATCCAGTTTGACTCTTTGATCTTTTTCATCTTAAGAGCAGATGCCTTTGGCGACCCACCGTTGAACGGCTTGAATGTGATTTCTTTCTTCGTCATTCCGTGCTTCTGTTCCAGCTCTGTGGCTTTGACGTTAAAGCAGTTCTCGCAGTATTTTATCTTGTCAAAGGTCAGCAAGGCCACGGCAAAGTTTGACCGACACACCTCACAGAGAATGGTGCCGTGGGGTTGTTTCCACCTCTGTTCCCAAGTTCCCGGGTGATAGTAGTAGAAGAGTGTTTTCCCCGGCTCCATCACACTGGGGATATCGTTATTACCGGCTGGGATGGTGATCCAGTAGTCATCCATGGGAATGTCGTATGACCCCAGCACGACTGGTTTAGTCCACTGCGTGACGCGGGTGCGAGAATCTTCGTAGTAGTACTCATGAGAAGCTATATCGAAGTGCTTGACGTACCGCTTATACGCACGCTCTCTGGCAATACGACGAGCCAGAAAGTTTCGGGCAAACCGCTGGATCAGGAGTAAGGCCGCCTTCCGTCGTTTCTTGCGCCGCTGGTGTTCTTCGTCCTTCAGCTTCTTCTCCTTTGCACGCTTGTCGGCTTCAATCTGGGCTCGTTCAGTCTCTTGCTCCTTTTTCACCTTTTGGATCTCCTTCTGCACCTCCTGCTCCACAACTTCCTCGGCGGCAATATCCTTTGCCTCCGGGATCTCCATCGGAATCTTCTGCTTGTCTGCCCTTCGCAGAACATCTTTTATCTGCACCTTGATCGCTTTTTCAAGCTCTTTCTTCTGTAATAATTCTGCTTGCGATTCAGGAAGCACCAGGATGTTATTCAGCTTCTTCCGCTTCGTCTCAGCGCGACGTTTGGACTCCTCTGTCCACTTCTGCTCCCATAAAAGGTGTTGTTCTTCGTCGAGGCGTTTAATCCTTTCCTCGCGTTCAATCTCTTGAAGCCGTTTTGCCTCTGCGGCAAACTTAGCACGACGCTTCATGATCTCTTTCCGCTGTTGCGCGGTTTGAGAGTCGTTAAAAGTCTCGTCTTCGTACTTGGTTTTTCGCTCTTGGTACCACTGAGTGATTTGGTTTTTATAGACCTCCTGCTCAACTCGAGCTGCTTCGTGTTGATCGTCCATGTCCTCTGCCACCTCCCGCGCGCGGCGCCTCAGATCACGTGCCACTCGACAGCGTCGTGCCACTATCTGCCAGCGGCGCCACATCTGGATAGCAGTTGCAGCTCGGAAGAGCCGTGATGCCTCCCATTCCTCGCGCCGTTGTTTAAGCAGGCGCATCCCTGTGTCGTAGAGTGCTTCCACCAAAGTCGCAGTTCGTCGTCGAGCTTGCCGCCCCCGGACGATGCGCTGGATTGTCGCCGCCGCCCATCGATTCCGCATCATCTGCTTATGGAACTTTATCCGTTGCAAGAGCTGTCTAGTACCAGACTGCACCGTCGTGGCATTTTCTCGCAGCCGTTTGATGAAGTGTCGCCGCTGCCGTGCGATGAAGCCACGAGCGCAGCGCTGCAGTGTCAGTCGACATGAAATCTCAATACTTACTTTGCGCCACTTGTCGAATTTCAATCCCATTACTACGAGCATGGATCTCACTTCCATGCCAATCAGCACTAGACGCAACTGCATACGCTGTGACATGTATTCCACAAGCCTGGGAGTTGGATGCAAACACAACAATATTATATACACGGACAGATTATGTCAGTTAACTTTTTCTATAATCTGTATTAAAAACTGAGTCGCACTCAGGCTCATCAGCTAAATCTTCAACCTAAACATGTGATTTTCAACAACAATACAAGTTGCCAGGCCATTTCTTCATTGCATACCTGGAGAAGCAGTATCCCTTCTTGCGTACGTCAGCTTTGGCGATGAATTGGTCTGCCGCAACCTGACTGCGCTCCTCTCGGCGCAGGCTCTTGAGGTTCTTGAGCACACGTGGGTGGTAATAGGTCTCTTCCAAGACACACGTCCAGGGACGCAGATCTAGTAAATATGCGTATATGTATGCGTGTACGTGTACGTGCGCGTGTGTGTGTGTGTGTGGGGGGGGAGAGTATGTCATGTTCGCGATATGAAAATAAAAGGACTGCCATAAAAATACAAAAGGACTACTCGATTACAGATGTATCGCTTACCTAGCTTGCCAAAAGGTCGCGCCATCTCAAGATACTTTGTAAAGCTCGTCTTTGTCATAATTTTCCTGAATATCTTGTACGTGATCTGGAATTCATCTGGATCCATTCTCGATGCAGTTGTCTGAGTATGCGCCGCGTAGTTGAAGACCGATTGGTCACTGTTGGATAATGAGAGCCAGGCTGCATCGAACTCGTGTCGTAGCTCGGAACGCAATGATAGGATCACCGGTGCGCAAAGCATGTCTTTGATCATACCGAGGGATAGCTTCTCGCTGCAGTCCAGGTCAAGCGATCCTACGGAGGAGTATATGGCATAACCATACCTGAAAATGAAAGAGTGATTTGATTGCGAGGACATGTGCAAAAATAAAAATAATAAAAGAGTAAGTAACTACACAAGAAACTGTTACCATCCAATTTTACTAGCGAATACCATGTAGCAAAACAATTGTTCGAACAAAAGAGGAAAAAAACTGGTGCAAGATAGGAATCTTCTTACATAAGAAGATCTCCACAGAACAGATATGGCTGCATGAGTAGACACAGGAGGTAGAGAAATGCTCTCCAGTCCATCTCGTCGGCACGGTAAAAGTCAAATGAATCGAATAGCTTGTTCACGGTTGTCTGCGATTGAACGAGGTCAGTACCAAAAGAGCGTCTCAGAGCAGTAGTCAGTTGTGCCTTGGTCATCAAACGTCCAGGCTGGATACGAAAAAAGAGCTCTAAAACGCGGGAGGAATAGTTGTTGAGGTATGAGCAAATGCGAAGGTGGTAAACATAGGTTTTGGAGTTTTTAGTATGCAAGGATAGTCGTCTTACCGTAGGTGCCCTTGTCATAGCCTCCAACCTTATATTTTCTATAGTTCAAACCATTATCTAGCATCTGTTGTCTCAGGATGCTTTCTATTTTTCCCATCATGGTGCACTGAAAGTCTTGCAAATCTTTGCGCTTGATGTTCTGGTCAAGTAATAAATTTGACCGCGCAGTCTCCCTCAGCCCAACGGGGAACAGTTGTAGCTCTTGGCGCAGAACATGAAGATCAGCTTTCAGTACTGCATCTGCCTGACGAGGTCCCTTTATCTGGAGTTTGGCACTCGTTGTATCCTTGAGCACTACACGCGCCAGGGCGGCAGTCTCCAGCTCCTTCCCGACAGTCTTAGAAAAGGGCGTCTCATTGGTTTTGTCCCTACGCTTTGACTCAGCACTGCGGGAGTGGTACAGATACATTTTTGCTTTTTCTAGTGAACTTTAAAAAGTGAAAAATGTGCAGCAACACACAGAGCGTGGCTTTTAGTCTAGAATTGAGACTGATCAAAACTAATGGCGTCGAAATCGAACCAAACCCACTGAACCGTATCCCACATCAGGCAACAGGCAAAGGTCTGTGTCTGCACTATGTCCAACTTCGTTGATGGTAACCAAGGCCATAATGGCAGCATATTGAGTAATGATTATTAAGTCACTTTCAGTGCGCAATAAATGTCTCTGCGAGAAACACGAGAAGATTCCAACAAAAAAACAAAAAACAATCAATTTTCTGAAAAATGCAATCGAACGATCCTGTTGGGATCACGATCTTCGACGAAACTGTCGACTCCCTTATGATACCTGGGATAGGATTTTCAATCATTGATAGCATTGCCCAGCTTGTGGAATAGGTCGGCAAACTTAACTGTATGGTAGGTAGCATAAACTACACTCAAAGGCACGAGAAAAGAGCTATATTTTACATCCGTTTATACGTTCTACGTATCATAAATTAGTAATTTTTACGACTCACGTGCCTTGGAATGCAAAATGCTCGGAACATCTGGTAAACAACATCACACCTAAAACATATAGCGAAAGCAGCAGCAGAAGGATTACATTGCCAACTTGAGTGTGTTGCTGCGAGACTGCGTAACCACTGCTATGGAGACGGTAACCCTTACGGAGCAGCCGCCGCTGCAAATGGCACGTGTGGTTACCGCTCCCAGCCCCTGCTCTTCTGTCCTCTTTGCTGCGCCCCACCTCCTCCCCAACCCCAGCACCTTCCCCTTCTCCTTCGCTATCAGTGTCAGTCGGCATATAGGCACTATATCCTCTTCTGCCTCCGCCCCCTATATCATCATCATCGCTGTCGATATCTGAGACGATGGGGAGCTCAACGACGTTACGGCCGCTGCCCAATGAATAAGGGTGTGTTCCAGTAGAAGCACCCGCAGCAGCACCTGCGGAAGCGGGGGTCTTTCGCACTGCTAAGGAGTGAGAGATGATTGCAGGCAGGGAAGCTCCGGCTGTTGCGCTTGTAAACGACTCGTCGCTCAGCGTGACCAGCTTCATAAAGATCGTCCAATGGGATGGAAATTCAGATGCAGGAGAGGGGGTGTGGGAGAACTCCAGCAGAGATCTTTATAGATAGATAATTTACCGTTTGACAGGAAGAAAAGTATCAGCAGAAAAAAGGGAGAAAAAAATTGGGGGGGGGGGGGGGATGGAGGAAATGAATGATACTGCAATACACACAAAGCAAGGCAATGGAGCAAGCGTATCTTACCGGTCATATTCATCTGATATTAAAGGAGTAATTGCCCCCTGCGTAGAAAAGCTAGCAGCAACAGCGACGGCAGCGTCATGGATTAGCCAATGCGGGGGCACTGCGCCTACAGGCAGCGCTTGGTAAGCCGCAGCCGCCGCCTCAGCGCTCGATTCATGACACCCATTACCACCTCTGGATCTCGTAGGCCAGTGACCACCCTCTCCCTCCCCTTCCGCCTCTGTCTCTCCCTCTCCATCGACATCTGCTTCTGAGTCGTATCCATCACCAGCTCGCTGCTCCGGCTGTGACGTATTACCTCTCTGCTGGGCCGATGATGACGATGATGTGGCTTTGCTTCTCGCGGCATCTTTACTTTTATTACGAGCGACGCGCCACCGCTGCAGCATTGCCTTGGTGCCCCTCGCTTGCTCGTACGGCGCACCTGTCAAAATAACATACGCATCTCGCAGGCCTCGCAGTTTCAGCTCCAGGTTGGACTGCTGGTCCCACAGCTCTTCTTTCTGCACCTCGAGCGGCAGGAATGAAGGGGGAACGGTCAACACGGGAGGTGTATGGGTATTGGAATTTACCAAAGTATGCCGAGCTGGAACAGCTAAACTAGCTGAACCAGTAGTACGAGCAGATACGGGACTGCCAGTAGAAGCTGTACCAGCACCAGTGACAGCGACAGCAGCTGCTGAAGAGCTAGTGGTGGAAGGAATACTACTCCCCGAAGCAGCTGAAGCTGCTGACCGTGGAGCATCAGAAGAATCAGCATGGAGTTCAGAACTTGATTTATAATCCCGGGTTTTATCTTTACTGGCTCTACTGCCATGCTGTCTTTTGGAGATATTGCGCAGGGCTTTCGCGATGCGATGTAGCTCATACTCAGTGGCGTGGATCTGGTTGCGCAGAGCAGTCGCCTCTAAAATCGCTTTCTTGTCTCGTTTCGCCGCCTTCTTGCTGCGCGATGTGGAGGGAGATGTCGTGGTCAGCACGGTGTTGTGGGGGCCAGCCTGAGGTGGACCAGGAGCACCCAGATCAGCTGTAGTAGTACTCCCGGCGGTTTAGGTGGGATTGCACCACTAGCTCCTGCTCCTGCATCGGGTCTGGATGAAGATGTGTGAGTGTATTGCTCGCCAGATTTACTTCTGCGCAGCACGGCTCCAGCTGCCCCCGAGGCCGAGGCTGAAGCCGAAGCCGAAGCTGGTAGCCTTGATCCGCGCTCGGAGTCAGATGCAGAGAACGCATCTGGTGAAGCAGAAGCAGCCCCAGAAGCAGCAGAAGCAGCAGTAGCCGTATCGGAAGTAACTGTCTTATCTTTGTCTTTCTTGGTGCGGGAAAATATACCCAGACGCTTGCGATTGCTTGGTTGCGGAGGAGTGCACTCGTTGCTGCTAGCACCACCACCACCACCACGAGCAACACCAGCGGTATTACCGGATGTCAATGGGGATTGATGATCCTTGTGATGTTTGCTATGCGGTGGGGGTGGTCGATATAGCAGAAGGAGCGGCGGCCTTGGCACGTGCAGCAGTAGCCCCACTACCACTGCTGTTAATATCTTCAGCACCTGGCTGCACAGTAGTGATACCGCGTGGGATTGGACGCTTGAGCTGTGATGCACCAGCCGATGCCTTCGGGGTCTCCGCCGCGGTGAGAGTCTGCAACGCAGCGGCACGCAGCCCAGCCTGAGCATGGGCTCTAGTAAGAGCATCTGCAGAATAGGATCGATCTCCAGAGGTTGGTGTGCTGAGGGGCGAGGAAAAAGAAATGATAAAGAAAATTTGGAAATGAATCCTTCCAAATTAAAAATGAATAAATAATAAATCCTTCCGAAAATAAATAAATAAATAAATAAATAACGATATTACAAAGCCCCATTAAAATAAAACAAAACCGAGAGGTTTCCTCATCAAAAATGCTTGAAATGAAACACTACACTGTATGCTTACCCTGGAGTGCGGTCACTATTGGCACGCCGAAATTGAGCCCGAGACGGTGCAGCCCCTGCAGACCCGCCACTCTGCTCCACTGGACTTCCTGTCTTGATACCATCACCAGCTGCGACGGCTTCATCTTCACTGCGTGAGCGTGACACGTCTATAGCGCCAAGTCTGAGCACAGTCCCCACACCCAGTCCTTGCCGAGATCCACCACCCGCCGCCGCAGCAGCAGCAGCAGCAGAAGACATGCCGACGCTGCCTGGTGCCATAAACACCGTACCAACTTCGTCATCCCGCTGGCTCACATCTCGAGTAAATTCTGTCCTCCTTGCGTGGAACTCGCTATCACACACAGCACCCGAACCCGCACTGGTGTTGGTTGTGTTGGAGTCCGTCCCAGGAGCAGCAGCAGTAGCTGTGGCAGTGGCAGCAGCGATGATATCAGATGGACTGCTGACTCCGTTGATAACATTGAAGAAACGGTTCAGGTCTAGGGCTTGACGGAGCTCCAGTATTTGGTCGCATAGAAAGCCATCCATGAAGGCTGCCTCTTCTCCCACCTGCCACTGACCGCTTGAGAGGCCCACCTGATTATAAGGGGTTCCCGAATATTGTTTACGCGATTGGCGCGGGCGGGGGGGGGGAGGGGGGGTCCCGATGAATTACACAGACCATCAGCAATATCAAAAAGACAGATATAAGAGGCGCATAATTTCCCACAAATATTTATAACGAGAAAAAGGTTGCTAGTGCAGCTAAGGAGCGCCGTGTGTGAAAACGGACGGTGCGACTGGATGTGGGGTGTTAGCTTTCTCTAGCGAGAACATCAAAGGCATCGTTGCTGTTTGATATTGTTTACCTGGACAAGACATGATATTCTGCATTCTGGAATCTCCAGATCAGAGTCAGCTGCATCGAGCCGGGGCGCGATGGTGACTACGGCATTGACTTGAGGTGTTAGACTACCAGAGCCAGCACGCAGCTTGTCTCCCTATACATTTATTATGAGTAATGTATACAAAGCCGTGTAAAGTTGTGTAAGGCAGTGAACTTCTGATTGGTTATCATAATCTGGATCATTAATCATTATGAGCTGTGCGGCGAAGAATAACAATAGAAGAGTTACAACAAATAGTCTCCCCTAACATCGAATAAAGACTGGCATGCGGGGAGACAGATATGCAGGCAGCAATACATGCATACAGGACTAAATATCGAGTGTCCGTACCGTGAGCGATGCGGGATGTTCCTCCACGTCAGTGCTGTTGAAGGTGATGAGATAGACGCCATCGTCGTCGAGCTGCCAAAAGCGGTTCAAACAAAGCGTGCGTGCTACATGTCGGCAGTTCCCACCGTAGCGGGTGCAGTTGCTGTGAACTTCAACCTGAATTATGTCGGCGTGGTCATCAATCTCCGTTATCATCTGCTCCAATATATTTTTGTATCATGGTATTTTCATCAAAACAGCATAAAAATAATATTTTACAAGACGATTAGATGAGTTATTGTCGGCAGGAGAGATTCAACGAAAACCCGACAGAAATTAAACTGTGGCAATATATATAGAAGGTTTATTGGAAGCTTGTCGTTGTCGGTGCAGTAGTGCAGAATGAGAAACAACATACCGTGATGCATCCATCCTTCGGCCAACAGGTACGCTGAATGTCCATTATCTTCAGAAACGCTTCAACAGGTACGCATTGCAGAACCATGTTTGCTTTCCGACAGCGACTGTTATTAAGAGAAGGGTAGAGCGATCCCGTTAGACTACTACCGCCACCCCCAATGCTGTTACTATCACCTGCTTTAGCTTTACCTCCTCCCACAGCAGCGGAGGTAGAGGTAGATCCTGTCTGGTTTCCACCACCAGTATCAGCAGCAGTAAGCGTGGTTGCCTTCGATGATTTACCGATAGGCCAGAAAAGGGCACCCGGGGATCCACGAAATAATGCTAAAAACCATGGAGAAGTCTCGAGTAGCTTTATATCCATCGTGGGAAAGGTGTCGAACTTGGTAACAACGGAGATATCATCGGGATCGTGTACTCGCCCATAGTACTCCGGGAGGATTGACTTGGATGGATCTCGCAGCGTGCTTACGCTGTAAGGGGAGCTATTGTCAACAGTTACATGCTCCATTATACGCAGGCCTTCGCGCACAGCAACACATTTCCACTCGCCGCTGACGGTGCCCATGTTCAGGATCTCCGATATTATTTTTGGGTCAATAACATCGGGCAAATTGGCCCGTAGCGTGTTAACCAGCGCGATGCGCGCTTGGATAGCGCGCTGCCAGCTGACTGCGTCACTCATGCTGTCGAACGCCATGATGAGACGACTGTCCTCTGGACGTCTCCTGTACTGCATCGCCACTGCGCCACCACTGGCAACAGCGGTGATGCCTACCACTGTCAGATATGGAATGAGTCCGATCCCTGCAGTGAAGGCACCGACCACAACCCCGCCTACTGCCACAGCAGCGATTTTAGCTCCAATTCCCACGTTTTGGTCATATGCCTGGTGGCGTTCTACTTGCTGCTCTACAAGCTCTCGCTGGCGTTTTTGTGTTTCAACCTCGCCATCGACAATATCTTGTAACCGTTTCCGATTGGGAAGTACTCCAGAAGGAGCTCTATGCAATACCGGCTGCGGTGGCGGATGAGATGGCAATGGAGGCTGTAGTGCCAATTGTGGTAGAGTAGTTGCACTAGCAGCTAAGAGACCAGCATCAGATTGGGTGTCTCCTTCGTCATCGGAGTCATCTGCAGCGACCACAACTGTTTTATCCCCGAGAGGCTTGCCATTCTTGTCGTGCGGCCATACCAGCCAGAAGCTGTATAACTTCCGTCCTTTAATTTTTAAAACTTTCTCCTCCTGTACCTCTGTAACACAGCATCCGGGCATTAAATCGAATGTTCCTCGGAAATTAGGAGAATCAGCTTTGAGCTTGTAGGATATTTTACTGCCGGAGAGAATGAAATATCTTGTTGACCACTGGTGCATGCGCCCAGTGCGCTACAGAAACAGCGACGAAAGAAAAAGTTGCGACAACATTAAGAACTTTTTAAGGGTACAAAAAACGGATCGATCTATAAAATCATCATCGATGAGTGAACTGCACTTACCTTTTTTACGATACCTTCTTTATCCGGAACTTCGCTGAACATTGCTCAGGTCTATTATCAATCTCAAAAGTTTACTATTTGAGTATTATTATCTTAGCAACGTCTTCGCCACGAAATTAATTATTCCACTTCGAAGTCTGTGAAGTGGGCTTAGCACAAGGATTTGAGCAAAGTAGAATAATTGATGAGTCTCTGCACAGTGAGTGATAAGTAAATTTTACGAGTATCTTATGATTCTGCTCAGCATGATTCTCCACTGCCATGTGGGATTATGATGGGCAATTTGAGCCTAATGTACCTCCAGTCAATTTGACACAAAGTATGTAAGTCCAGGTTGTGATACTGAATTTTGGCATACTGGCATACCATACAGCAGTATCTGATTTTTTTGGTTCCCAGAGCAGCAGCAGGAATCCAATTGAATGATTCCTGGGATAAAAAAACAACATTATATTGTTTCCCAATGGGATAAAGTACTTCTCCATATATGGTGGCACGCTTGTATATGGTGTGCTCTTCAACTGTTGCGTCTGTGGTTGTATCTTTTCAAACGAGGATGCAATTGAACGACCTTGCTGCCTTGTTACTTCAGGATGCAGATTATGTCTCTCACTTCTGCGAAGAAAACATCTACAAATTGGCCGAACGATTCAGTCGGCTTCAACTAGAAGATTATCGTCATCAGTTTGCAGTATACGTAGTCTTTATAAGTAATCCCAATAGACAAACTCCTATATGGCAGCAAAAACTCTCAGTAAGCTATGCCAGCGATGACGACGAAAAAGATTGCCCCGTTTTTTGGGACTATCATGTCGTTTTAGTAGTGAAATGTGCAGGCAAAGGCGTTGATGATATTTCTTTGGAGCGCTCCCCGACATTGGTTTTAGATTTCGACACGCAGCTTGGACCGGTTTGTTTGTTTGATAGATATGTCCAAGAATCATTTCGCCCGCATTACCGACTTCGCAACGAATTCCAACAGTAAGTTACGAATCGCTTCATATAATGACCCTACGACGAGGCCTTGATTATCACAATTACAGATCAGCATTATTTCGTCTTTTATGTGCCTTATTTCTATTGTTTCATAGTATTGTTGGTGGTGTTGTGTTGATGTTGTTGTTTCGATGTTGGTGTTTCTGGTGGTTATGGTGGTGTTAATTTGTTTTGTTTTGTAGAATGTTTCGCGTAATAAATGCCGAGGATTTTGTCAACCGATTCGCCTCTGATCGATCTCATATGGCAGGTTCCGGACAAGCCTACCCATCCTGGCCCGCAATCCGTGGCCCAGATGCAACATCAAACATGAATCTGGATGATTACATTAATATGGTTGAAAATATAGGTGGTAGTGGTAGTGGTAGTGGTAGCGATAAAGACAACAACAGTATTGAAAGGTGTAACAATATGATAGTTTCTGAGGGCGGTGAGAGAGATCCTGTGTTAGGCTCCAAGACTGATGCGATTGTCATTGTGGGTGACAGTGAAAGACGAGAGGCAAGCAGTGAGGGTAGCATAAGGTCATCCCAGCACTATCTTGGTCGATTATTCTCGCTTACTCAATTCATAGAATGGTCTAGGACTTAAAAAATGGTTTTAAGAATACCACCTCCAAGTAAAACCAGACAAACACGCTTTTAAGAGAGCTTCCTGCTTCCTAATTTATGTCGCAGAAGCAACCATATCGTGACGCCACACCACATGGGTTCTTTGCATCAATTCACTGTATAACCTGCTAGATGTAAGGGCTGGAGCGTTGCAACTAAACAAACCCTCTGAGGCCCACTTAGTCAAGGCTTGATATTTCATGCTTACTTTTGATGAAAGGGGCTAACATGGTCACGCCCCAAGAAAGGTTAGGATACTGCTTATAGTAATATCGTCGCAAATTTACTTGCAGATGTTTCTATTGATTTACACTGCACAATTACATAATGTCATAAAACTCCCTGCTTGGAATTATTGCACAATCTGCAAACTGATCAAAAACGATGAATGGTCTATTCATTGGGTATCCAAGGCATTATCGTCAATTAAGTTGCCAACACAGTGCGGGTGTAGCAAAAACAGTATAAAGCCCTATCGCAAAGTAATACCCAGCTGCCGATCAAGTGCGTTTCTAACTTGGACTTGGATTTCGTCCACTTCGGCATTCGTGAGACTGCGATCCATGTGGCGATAGTGGATTCGATACGCATGGGATTTCCGTCCAGTCTTTGGGTTGGTGAATTCATCAAACAGTTCAACCTGCTCCACCATGTCACCAGCAACTTCACGGATAATCTGTATGGCGCAAAATCAGACATTGGAATCAAGCCAAAAAGTAACTTACTCAATAGAAGAGAGTGGATCTAAAACTTACTACTTCGAAGAAGTAGCAATGATATAGTTTGATTTCCAGGGGGAAAAACAATTTCAAGTTGATTGGTTTAAATATATTGAAAAGATTCCTGTGACGTACTGGTATTTGTAGCGCACTAACCTCATACACATCGTTACTGTGAAAATGATTCACTGGTGCTGATGCTGAGCCTTCTGGTAACCAAAAGCTGACATCTTTGTAGCACGATGGGTACTTCGAGTACGGGAAAAAGGTGGTGATTTTTCCATCCGTAAATTGACTCTGAAATCTTGGGTCAGTGGACCAAAATAATCGAATATCGGGTATCCCGAATAAAACCATTGCTAGTCGTTCTAGCCCCAGTCCAAACGCCCATCCTTGTTTTCCCGACAATTCAGCATTATCTAACACCTCGGGGTGTATGACTCCACAGCCCAGAACTTCCAGCCACGCATCATTGTAGTACACTTCAAGTTCGAATGATGGTTCCGTGAAGGGGAAATAATCGTCGTTCCACCGCATGGGTACGTCGCCAAAGAGGTGCACCGCTAGACCGGTGAGTATATCTTTCAGTTCATTTTCTATTAACTACTCCTCATCGTCGGGAGGACAATAAGAATAAGAACGAGAAAAAGAGTAAGAAAAAGAGTAAGAAATAAGAGCAAGAATAGGATCATATGAAGTACAGACCTTATGACACGCCACGACAAAATAAATTACCAAACAACTGAGTGGTAAGCAAACACAATCGAGCCATGCGAAATGATAAATCCTTGCTCGGTATCAGAAATTACTAACTAGTAGCCCCGGGATTGTAATTATCCAATAAATGCGACTTTCAGTACCTTCTGTCTGTCTTCGCGTGAGGTTACCTCAGTGGGATAGTCACTGTCAGAAAGCACGCGGACCCCCTCCATCTTAAAAGTAGAATTATCAGTCCAGCAGCACATAAAGCGGAGAAAAGATATTAATACTAATGCATAATATTTATGCACAGATTTACTCAATTATACAACGAGCACCATCGTGCCAAACTCATGAGTTAGATTTACTAATAATCACTCTATTTCAAACTAGCGAGAGAAGATCGTATAGGCATACCGGGGGTAGAGCATGACAGTCATTCTACACTGTGTGGTACACCTGATGAAAGACTGGGTAGTGAGTCGAATCGATTTCGTCACGCCTATAAACGTCTCCACAACACAAGAAAGCAGCAGTACCCTCCGACATGAACTGGATTTGATGCGCTGATGTGTGGGTACGAAGAACCTATCGTTGCATGTGACAACAGCCAGGGTATTTGCGTTTATACAAAATGGAGGAAATGGTGGTGTTGTTATCGGATTAATACTATTTTGTATGGAGATAGGGTTATATTGGGTGTGGGTAACTTGCAAACAATACTTTAATAAAGTCTTAGTCCAAGGATGGTTTCATATCTATCCAAACATACATCTGTGGTAGCGTTAAAGGGTGATATACAATACGGGGATGGTAGCATGGTGCGCGACGAATAATACTGATCGATAGACTTATTGATGGGTGGATGTATGCTACATAAATGTTGTGTTCATATACGCTATATATATATGTGCATACCGTGGAGTCATCAAGGTAGTATGTGTCGCTGGGTTTGCGCGAGACATGATCTTCTGGTATCCGTAGAAGGTCAAAGCAGCTGCGTGTGTCCACGATTGGGTCCAGCGAGTCGAAGATGGAGAAGTTGTAGCCCCAGCGCCTTTGGCCTGCATACTCCTGACAGTATTGTTCTATCCTACACGAGTGAATGCAAAAGAAAAATGACGCAGGCCAAACGGATCCAAACGGATAAGGAGATGGCGTTGTATTATGAACATATAAACAATAAAATATAAGAAAGCGATTTGGCAGCGCCATCCGACGCGACAAATAAAGGATCTCACTTCTTTTTAATAATATTGAGTGGGTGGTTTTTCTGCAAATGTAGCCTTCGGTCTATCTTTTCAAGAATACTTGGGGTAACATTGAACCTTGGGTGCTTAGCATCAACGAAAGGCTGCACTTTGAATGATGGGTTATTGGGATTGGAAGTAGCAAGTGTTCGGAGCGGGATGCAAGTGTGCACTGTTGGCGATGCAGCTACCCAACGCCAAGAGCCTGGACTTGAACGGACAACTCCTATCAAACTACGCGACAAAGAGATACTCATCGTTCCTGAAGTAGAAGTGACCAAGGAGTATTAAGTACTCCTATCCCAGAAAGTTAAAAGTGTGGAAGTTCGATTCTAGAGCGGGATGCACAAGAATACGATACTGGGATACTGAGAGGGATAACTCTGGAATAAATTTACATGCCATGTGACACCTGAGTGCATCCGAAATTTTTAAGAGATACATTTAATGATAAGTTTAATTATTCGCGTTCACTCAGTTATGCGAAAAAAACAGGCACTTTACACTTGAGTCAATTTTGTTCCTATGCAACTTAAATAACTTACCGTTATCATTCTCGTAGCTTATATTCCTTTGGTTGACCAGTAGTGCATCTCAAATTTGTTGTACCCCGATCCGATTATCATGGCAGTCTGTCTCAACGACCAGTTTAATAAGACTGGATCATATTGCCTGAATGAGGCATCTGATGCGAGGTACGGCAATCTATTCATGGGAGACCACACCCTCGCACTAAAAAGCGACGCTGATGAGCAACTTCTCCTGCATATTGCCTTTAGTCAAACTTGCAAACTGGACAGCTTATCTTTTGGTTTGCCCAGTGACTCAACGTGTCCCCGTACCGTGAAGCTGTTTATCAACCGCAACGAACTAGGATTTTCCGATGCATCAGGTATGTACTGGAACATAGTTCATGCCTAGTTTCGTCGTACTCGTTTCGTCAATGGCATTCAATTTTCTATTCTTGCTTCGTTTCTCTATAATAGTGAACTTGCACTTTACTATTAGTTGGTTGCCCTCATCCATTTTAATATGTAATAAATACCCTCTTCTGACTGCGTATAGAGTTTCCCGCCACCCAGACTATAACCTTCTCTCAACCAGAGGAAGGGCCTGGACAAGTCGTGACAATCAAACTCCAGGCCGCAAAGTGGCAGAGAGTCGAGTCATGTAAGTAATTATTATATTGGCGTCCAAAATACTCATCTGCGCCGCTGCTGGTGGTGTCGGCACGGTTAGAGTCTTGAGCACCATACTAAAGTATCCCTTCCTCTCTCTCTCTCTCTCTTGATGCATCTGATCCAGTGTGACCTTATGTACTCGCACGTAGTGTGCTTTTGTTGTTATCGGGTTAATATTAGTAATATTTAAGTTAATATTCTTTTGTATTAAGCCGATAACAACATAAACACTTCTAAAGTCTTACTCATAGAGCTATATGTTCTCACTTTGTCTTTTCTCTATCTTTTGATATCTACATCACATATACTTATATCATGTTGACCCGGTCATGCCCTCGCCAACTATTACTCACTCGCCGAACATTTTAACCCCTGTCCTCCGGAAGTGACAATTTTTGTGGAAGATAATCATGGGGATGACATTTCATCTCTTTACTCATTCAAAGCATTTGGATCAACCATTCATAGCACAAACATGGCCGATTTTCATAACCAGCCTTCATGGTAAGTTGCCTCTTAAGTATTACTGTTATGCTTTTAAAGCAGTGTGAATTTGTGAACGCACATCAACGGTTAGAATTGTGAGCTGAACTAATGATCAAATGTCTCAGTCGAGCAGATTTTTTTCTTCGTTCATAATCTCATTTTCCAGTAGAATTAATTGTTTTTTCGTTTACTCAGATACTATATAACCTGTTGCTATCACCGTTTTACTGGCATCCCACGTTGCTGCCCCACCATTTCTAATTCCCCCGATCACTCGACAACTGCAGAAAGAGGTGTTAGCGTGATAGCACTAAAGCTCCATGCTACTTAGGTCGAGGAGGTTCCATCCAGTGGCAGACTGTGAGTTCCATCTGGTGGAAGACTGCGGGTTCCATCCAGTGGCAGACTGCGGGTTCCATCCGGTGGCAGACTGCGAGTTCCATCCTGTGGCAGACTGCGGGTTCCATCCAGTGGCAGACTGCGGGTTCCATCCGGTGGCAGACTGCGGGTTCCATCCAGTGTGCTAAGGTGGAAGTGGAGGCTTCTTCTCTCTTGTCCATTCCAGACCCTGACTACAGTGATGTGTAAGCTGCTGACATCAAGACCTTTCTTTTCTCCCACGTCCGCTCGTATTTACCTTCTACCAAACCCACAATAATGGACCTTGTCTTTGATCCAATTCCCCTTTTGAACTCCACTTGAAACTACCTTTCGAAATAGAATGACGTTGGACATCAAACTAAGTTAAGGCATGCAACGCATGACTGGCGATTTATTGCTGAAATTCATCATAAATTTCAACATGGTGCAATTTACCAGCAGAGAAAAAACTGAATGTACAGTTGCCAAGTCTTTATTATGTTTGACAGTCCAACCGACGTATTCGACCCATATCGTGTGGATAATAGCTTGTGAGCCACCCAACGTACGGTAATTGTAATAATGACTACTACGGTGTACCATTTATTCGTAATTTAGATCTATAATTCGGACTATGGAGAACCCCCCTCTACCCCCCAAATCAAATCCAACCCAGCCTAGAGCAGATAACTTACCTGTATAGCCACAGCATAGAAACAATGGAAAATATCCACCTACACCGGTTGGAAAAATACAAAATTCGAGTATGTTTTCTGTAAAGTGTTAACTTTTTTACTCGAGTGAAGTTTCAAAGGAACGAACATGCAATCATGCTGTAGCATATCACTACTTAAACTGTTAGTTTTACGCTCCACTGGCTGGTTGCTAAATCTGGCCCCTGTATCGCAAATACACAGGCAGGTAATACTATCAGCACACAAGCTTCTTTCAGACCATTTTTATCCATCCCCAATGCACCATTCTGAGGATACCGTGCAAGGGAAAACAAAGACAAAATTTATCATGACAAAAATGAATAGATGCACATGCTTGTAAAGAAATCCCACAGCAGAAAATCTTCAAATTAGAGCCATTTCCATTCTGGGGATTTGCAGGTGATCTTGGAGGCGTATTCCTTTGGCGTCACACCAGCAGCAGTGGCACACCGCTCAAGCAGCCGCATCTGCTTCTTGCTCAGCGCCTCCAGTGTCCTAGGGTTCAGAATAATCTCATTGTCTTTAATCTTGTTGATGTTGCCGGTGGACGTGGGTACCAGAGACGGCTCAATCTCTTTCCCACTCTTTTCCAAATCAGCATTTGAACCCGATTTCTTCACCCCACTCGACATCTTAACCTTACTAGCTGCCTTGGCTTCGTCGATACCGCCCTTTGTGTCCACCTGCCCACCTTCCACGCTCCAGGTTTCATTACAGAGTGCATCCGTGAACTCCTTGTTATGCGAGATTATCACCACGCCGCCTGCAAAGTCCTTGATGGCTTGGGTGAGCGCACCCAGTGCCTCACGGTCGAGGTAGTTGGTAGGCTCGTCCAGCACGATCACGTGCGGCCGGTTCCACATCGCGGCAGCAAGCACCAGTTTGACCTTCTGGCCGCCGGACAAGCGGCGGATCGTCCCATGCGTGCCGAAATCCGCTTCCAAGTTGAAGTCATCGAGATGGCCCTGGATCTCGGCCGTGAGCAGCGGTCGCATGTCCAGACCAGCTGCCATGGCCGCCACCTTGGCATCAACTTGCTGGCAAAGCTTTAGCAAGCCCATCTCGGTCATCTTCTCCAGGCTGTAATATTTATTCGGCTCACGAACCGGGTTTTGCCCGATGAAAGTGCACTCGTACTCCATCGTTCGGCCGTTTTTCCGACGTCCCAAAACCTGATCGATATCGCCGTACTTTTTCTCCACGCGTTCTTCAACTTCCTCTTCGGTGGGTTTCTTGTCAGCCCCGAGCCTGGACATGTCTTCACGGTCGACCCCCCCATGAAAACGCCATTTCATGTAGTCCACGGGTGACTCGTCCAGGTGCTGCTCCACGTGGTGGAAGGAGTGCTGCGCCACGTAGGCAATGCGCAGGTTGCGGTGCTTCCACACTGTGCCTCCGCACCCTTCGTCAGGCTCCGTCTCCCCCACCAGCATCTTGATGAGGGTTGACTTACCCGCACCATTGGCGCCCACCACAGCGATGCGGCTGCCCAGACATACCTTCACGGTGGCGTTGCGGAGCGTTGGGTGCGCGGCTCCGGGGTATGTAAACGAGACGTTATCGGCCTTTATGATGGCTCTGGTGTTGGAGTTGATGCCCTCGAGGCGTCCTGGGGTGGGGAAAATGAACTTCAGCGTCGATCCCTCGAGCTCATAGTAGTACTTGGCCTCAGGGTGCAGCTTCACGAAATGAGTTAGGTTGCCGTGGTAGTACACAAGCTTCTTGTTCTCGTAGTGAATGACATCAGTCAAAACCTGGAACAGTTAAATTCAGAGAAAGGCAGGTAAGGAAAGGAGAAGAAACTATGGAGGACAGTTTGGGAAAATAGCTATTGCAGGTAATGAAATTATCAAAGGGCAATAGTCCTATTAGAAAATCGAAGCCGCATACCTTATCCATAAATGCCGTATCGTGGGAAACGATCATGCAAGTGACGTCCGTTAACGACTGCAGATAATCTACCAGCCACTGCACAGAGTCTGCATCGAGGTGGTTGGTAGGCTCATCGAGCAGCAGCACATCAGGCTCCACGAGCATCGCCTTGACAATCAACAACTTCATCTTCCACCCACCACTCAGCGCAGAACGAGGGCTTTGGAGCATTGCATCGGTGAACATGATGTCTTTTAGTGCGGTGATGGCGGCATCAACAGGGATACCTGCAGTGGCGATCTGAGGGCTGCTCATCAGTTCGTCGATGACGGATACTCCTTGGTCATCAGATGCATCGTCGTGCTGCACGTAAACGGTTTTCATGTCCAGAGGAAGACCTTCGATGTTGCCCGATCCGATGTTCGTCAGCAGAGTGGTCTTTCCCGCGCCGTTCTTGCCTGTATGAAAGCACAATTCCGAAAAAATTTAGACCCATAAAAAAAGAAAAACGTGAAATGGAATATTAAACAAAACATAGTAAAGCCATCAATGATGATTAACAAGCAACTGAACCAAAAAAATATAGCAACAAAAATCCTCCAAAAACAATGATGGAACTTACCCATGATACCATACTTGCGCCCGCGCCCAAGCTTCAGATGTGTGTTGTGTAGGAGGATCTTCCCGCCGAATGCCAAGCTGAACTCGATGTTACACAAGTTGGTGGCCGTTTCGTCCTCTTCATCTCCTGTGCTGTCAGGAACAACGCCGAGCACTGCTTTACGTAACAAGAGAGATATCGTCCTTGCACCACCACCGCCACCGCCACCGCCGCTGGTTCCTGCTCCCATTATCCTGTCAGTAGTGAGATCAGCATCAGCAACCGCAGCGGCGGTGGAAGCAGTGATGGGCCCTTTTTCCTCTCCAGCAGCCCCATCCATGCCTGCGCCTACACTTCCACCCGTGCTCACACAGGTGCTGCTTCTGCTCCTCCCAGTAGGCTGCAGCAAAGCAGACAGGTATGGCACGGTGCATAGTTTCCAATCCACGTGGCTTGTCATGGCAACTTGCAAACGCCAGTTCTCGGCCTCTACTTCCTCTGTATTGGAAACAGGAGCGGTGGAGATTGGCGCTGTGGTACTCTCTTCCCCATCTCTACGAATAGTGATTTTGGAGACGACGGGAGCGTTGCCAATGGCCTTTAGGTCCACTTGTGGACTGAGTTCTGTCCCGTACACGATGAGGTTCGCACAAACAGTGGCAATATGCTGACATACCTCGGTCTCCACACCCTGTTGCGGGTCGACCAACTCTATCAGCGACGACAACACTTCTCTCTCAACGGTCGCAGTATCTAGTTTTGCTGCATTAATGCCCGCCACTTGCTGCTGCTGCCCCTGCGGGTGAAGTTTCTCTGGGTCAGACACGGGTTGAAGGTCTGAGGATACAGTAGTAGCAGCAGCTGTGGCTGCGATCAGGTTGCCTTCGCCGAGTGCTTTGAGCAGCACAGCGCGGGCAGCTGTTGCGACCTCACACACCTCCGCATCCACGAGCTCGTCGATCACCTGTGAAAAAACCCAACGGGGATGACCCGGAGATAAGTTGGGGGGATGGATGGGGTAAAGGGGTGTAGGGGTGGAGGGTTTAAGTGAAGAGAGAAACAGGTTTAATATTTTATACCAACAAACATTTGTGTATTTGGAGGAAAAAACAATTAGGTACCTTATCAAGCCACGGCAGCAACATATCTTCGAAGGGGGCGACGTCGGCAGGATCCTGCACCAGTCTGCACATAATATCAATGACTTTGCTGGCCTTGCGTTTCATCGCACTGGATCTGTTCTTTAGAGACTTGCCCAGCAGTGGTGCAATCAACGCCAGTACCGGCGCGTCCACATTCTGCACGAATGTCGTCTCGAGAAGTAAGTTGAGAGTCTTCACCGATTCGTCGGAATTGGCAATGACGTTGACTAGCTGAGGGACAAGAGGCTTAATGTCTTCGTTGGTGATAGCTGCGCATGCCTCCAGCATGGCAGCGGAACCAGCGACCTGTACTTGTTTCTTTGAGTCATAGATGCACTCGCTCACCTGATGATGTGTGGATAAATAAAATAATACCAAAGGGGTAAGTAATTTCCCTTAAGAAAACAGCATTGATTGGATGTGTATTTAGACAATCATCATGGTAATCAGGTCAGAGATATACCTTTGGGATGATGATCGGTAGCAGAGGAGATATCTGCGGTGACACTCGGGGAGCTACCGCTTTGAGTGCGTTGAGTGCGCCGACTTTGACTCTCCAATCCTCGTTACCCATCGCTTCCACTAACATCGGAAGCAGCACTCGTGTCACATGGGGACACATTATATCCGCGACAAACTTCAGCAAACACTCAGCTGATGCGGTTCTGACGTTGTTAGACTTATCACAATGGAACAGCAATATCGTTGGGACTAGTGGTAGTATAAAGGGCTCGGAACCCTGGGCTAGGGATGATAGCATGGACTTGGTGATGGCTAGAGCATTTTCTTTGTATTGAGAGGAAGATTCCATGTGCTCTTGTACAAAGGTTAATATACGGGAGCCTTCAAGAGACGTGATTCGAAAATGGGCTATTATCTGTCCTAATTTGCGCGCATCGGACTCGTTGGTAGTACTAGCTGCTAGCAATAAATCATCCAACTCCTTCAAACGTTCATCTTGGTCCGATAGTATGAATTGCGATAGTTGTGCCGATGAAAAACCGACAACCTTTGCTTCGACTGGCTTATGCTGTTGAAGACTTTTGGATTGATGCCCTGGGACGGATAGTTTACTCGTTGCTGCGGCTTTGTTCTTAACAACTGACAAGCCACCAGTGCTCTTTCTCGAGCCCACCGTAGATCCACTTTTCATAGTGCTGATGCTATGATCTTATCAATAAAAGTGTTCCACTTAAGTTTTCTCTGCCAAATCTTTGAAACAATTATGCCTGGTCTGGTAATTTACATTCTTCTATGATTTACCCCCATGTAAATTCAAAAAGTAATTGGTGACAGTGACGTAAATTCGACGTCATTTCACGTCGAACAGCCTTTGAAAAAAAGCGATGACTGGCTGGCAGAGATGCCAATGGTTGTCTCGCACGCCCGTAATTTTAAAACAACTTCTAATAGAGTGGCCGACGAACGTCCATTCGATTTTGAAACTTATCCCAGAATACCGCAGGGGTGGAACCATGCGAAACATCCTCGCCGAGCAGCCCAACTTGAAAATTCACATTCATTATTTTCCTTTCACGTTGTCGTGAATAAAATTAACGAAGTAAATTAATCTAAAGTTTCTCGTACTATGTTATCATAGCAGGATTCCATATTTAGTTACGACCTACTCACAAATTACGGCTGCTACTTGGACTCAGCAGTGTTGTACACGACAGGATCATATTGTATTTTGCTTCGAAAATATTATTAGCAGCAGTGGCTGCATGTTCCACATATTCTGCGATCATAGTATAAGCAAGAGTTACTTCCGAACTTAACCTTACGATAGTGCAATGGAATGCCTAAAATCTCAAAATCAGTGCGTCAACACAATGATATTCCCCCGGTGGAATCGCTCATCCAAGCTACACCACTGAAAACTTTGGTAGCAGTTCCAAAGTCAAACTCCTGTACATTCCCTATGAGAATGACTGTGGCACTTTACTCAGCACGATCAATTCAGCGCCAACAAAAATCCCTGTATTATTGTATGTAAACCCTTCTAGCGAAACGAATAAGTTTTGTTTACAATTTCATGGCAATGCGTGCGACATTGGACAGATAAGCATGTGTGCAGAAAAAGAAGGGAAAGCTTACGGTGCACATTATATGTTAGTCGAGTATCCACGGTGAGTATCACTATCTCGCCTCCGGTCGATACTCTGGTGTATTAATACAAGTTTTTTTGTCTTTTTGACAGTTTAGTCAATCACGATGCGACTCTAAATTATGCTTAAAGACTAGCGTTTGCTGATGAATGGCTTCCCACTGTATCGCCTTTCAAATACCCCTATCTGCGATTGAATCTATCTTCGATACAATTTCCTCTCCACATATTACCATTTAAACTGGAATCTAAAACGTTTAAAAATATATAGGTACGGAATATCAGATGGGCATCCCAATGAAGCTTCGATTAACGCAGTTGCCAGATCGGCATATACTTTCGCTACACAGCAGTTAAACGTCCCGCACAAAAGCATCGTGTTGATTGGGCGTTCGATTGGTACAGGCCCGGTGTGTGTTCTTGCCTCGGAAATGCAGCTTGCGGGCACACCAGTTGCGGCAGTTATTCTCCAGTCTCCCTACAGTTCGATCCGAGCTGCTGCGGCTGATCTGCTTGGATGTCTCAGCTATTTCCTATTAGATCGCTGGCAGAATTGGAAGCAGCTCATCGGAGATGAAGCGCACGTGATTAAAGCGCCAGTTCTCTTTATTCACGCTGATGCTGATAAAGTGATCGATTGCAATCACTCAATCCTGATGCACGAATATCGTCTAAAGTTTGGACTAGCTAGTGAGTTGTTCATCCAAGAGAGTGATGATATCTTCATCAAGGGGCACAATTTCTTCGATTACGAGGGCGATGTGGTGATCCCTTGTAGGGAGTTTTTAGCCCGCCACATGGACCAAATTGGTGTGGGATCTGACGGTGGCTCCGAATTGGGTGCTTCAAATCCAGCATTTCATACGACCCATACAGCCGGCAGTACTGCTGCAAAAGATAGCCCCGGCACCAGCACAACGGGCACAGCAAATCCACGAAATTGCGGCATTGTATTGAGTTCCGAAGTATTACAGACTTACTCCTCAGTGCCTCAACCATATGTAGGCAAGTACCTACCTGAGCACAAGCTGCAGTTTAGACAGAACCCTGCCATAACCAAGTCCATGAAGTGCACTCGTGATGTGTGGCTGAGCTGGACCTGCTGCCCGTGCAGCTTCTGCTGCGAGTGCTGCTTTGCCTGTAACACGCTGTGGATGCACACCATGTGGCGCTGGTCTGTCGGGGCCCTCTGTGGAGCGCCCTGTCAGCAACTGTGCGGTATCAGCTGCTGCGTGCCCAAGTTCGATTACATGCAGCTGCGCCCGCCTGAGGCGCAGAAGGGCAGTTGCTACCAGATTGTGTTTGGCGGTCGTGCAGAGTTGCAGAAGACGGTGCAGGAGCATGATGCAGCACAAGCGACAGCACGAAGGCGGCAACAGCACCATTTACTCACACAGCAACAGCATCAACGCCGACAGCGTAGCAGAGATAGTGGTGGCAGTGGTAGTGGTGGTGGTGGGAAAGTGCATCATCGAGAAGGAGTGATAATTCGGCAGCGCCCTGTAGGACGCTCGTCAGGTAGCGATACAGCATTGGGTGTCGGAATGGACTCACCTAGTGATACCCGCAACCCTTTGCTGGCTGGCATTACACCTTCTGACCCCGCCAGTTTCTCTGCTGATCCCGTTGGAACTACTAGTGTAGCAGCTGCTGCCGCTGATGGCACTGGCACATGGCGATATATCCCTGACTATGGTGGAAAGGGTGGAAATAATGGAGTTGATTCTGTTCAGCTTGATGGCGTTGTTCGAAACTCGCTTGATAGGAAAGTCAATGCAAGTAGAAGCAAAGCCAACGAAGCAGGAACAGGTAGCTTGGTGGAATCAGCTCTTAAAGTGACCGAGATGACGGGAGCGACCGTCGTGACGTCAGAGATAGGGCACGGTAGTGGCGACGAACAACCGCGGCATGATAGCAGCGATGTGCTTATTGCCGACGCATCCTCTTCACCCATCGCCCTTGAAGGAAGATCACCGGTAAGAGTTGGGACGAGACTAGGAGAATCAGAAGGTACAGGAGAGGTGCAGGGAGAGGTGCAGGAGGAGGAGGTGGTGGTAATTGCGACGCACCGTTAGTCTGTGCGGCGGAAGTAGCAAGAAGGAAGAGGGTAGCGGTGCTAATAAGAGATAGTTTCTTACTGCGCAGCATATTACATGGGTTCACTGCCCGTCTGCACCAAGGCTTATCATCATCATCATCATCATCATCGCCACTACCATCGCACCAACGGGGTCACACTGCTAGAGACGTGGATGGGCAGATGTCAAATTATGCCGATCAAGGTCAAGGTCAAGGTCGAAGTAGCCGCTGCCTTGAAGCCTACGCGTCGGAGGATAGTGGGGCGGGTCTAGCAGAAGTCACAGCAGCTACAGGAGCTGAAAAAGGATACGATGGAACTGTAGCTGCTACCGGATATGCTCGTACAAACTTGTCCAGAGAGTACATTCGCAGCTCAAGTGACAGTAGTAGTAGTAGCAGTAGCAGCAGCAGTACCATGCGGTCAAAAGGTGGCCGAAGGGCACTAGACTATGTCCCAGGTTAATTAATATCATAAATTTTCGGTGAAGTATAATTGTTAGTATTCTTCGTCAAATTTCCTGTTCTGATAAGACTTATGCGATATTCTATGGTGCTGAAAGGGCCGCTCATTTAACTATGTCGATTTAGATTGAATAAGGAACGTCGATCTTGTTTTTTGGCTTTTTATAAAGAAGGACGATAAAAGTACTAATACCACGATATAATCCACTCTACTCTATGTCAAAAAGTATAGTGTAGCGATATGATACAAACATGGTTATGACAAAGACATCGACACATATACTAGCAACCGATATTATTGAATTAGCGCACTGCTAATTGGTAATTATAATTGCCCCGTGGAGCAAAAGAAGCCTTCGCTACATTGTCAATCGTTTCTAAACAACAACCCTAGTGTGTGTGGTCTCGAATATAAGGCCGCAACTATAACAGCAGGAACTAGACTGGGCAGCACCGCAAGCTCATCAAACCTTCAGCGGTTTGATCAAGCTGGTTTTCTTCTTGTTCTGTGTCGGTTCTGCTGGTCTAAGGCTTCCACCCATACCCCTACCCCCTACGACTTCTTGTTCGTCATCACTGCCGACTCGTCCATACGCTAAACTCTTAAAGAAGTTATTACCGACCTTACCACCACCGTCGTCGTCATCATCCTCTCCTCCCCTCCTTCGTCTGTTCTTACGACCATTAGGGTGTCGCTTCATTTGATGAGCCATAGGAGAGCCGATGATCTTCTGAACCTTGAGGTTTCGGTCATACTGCTCCATAACCTGAGCTAGCCCCGCCTCCACGCGCAGAGCAGATGGAGCAGTGAAGTTCCTGCATTTCATGTCCACAAGAGAGAACACGAAAAAAATATCGACAAGAAATGATAATTGAATGCCACAAAACCGTACTTGAGTGATCCCCCTAATCCCCATCCCCGAAAAAAATCCATAGCGCTTAAAATGCATAACTCCCGAAGGATTTATCTCACCAGTTTGCAAAATATACTTGCTGCTCTGGGGGTGGTGCATCCTCCATCCAAAAGCCGCGCCCATTTACACTCAGAAGCGTAGTGAGATCAGGGTAGGACACATCAAACCCATCCAGGTTCACCGCTTCTGGCTTGTAGGGAGGATCCACGCGCCTCTGTTCCAGCGCCTCCCAGTCAATTCCCGCGAAGAATGGATGTGTCTTGATGGCTTTAAGCCCCTTTCGCCCTGCTCCCAATCGAGTTCGGGTATTCACATCAAGGAAGCGGTTTATGACATCACGAGCCTCCGCAGAGACATGATCTGGATACTCTACTTTCTGGAACAGCTTGGCATAGTCAATGAATCCAAGGTTCTCTTTCAGTAGCGCAAGCATGCTTGGGTCAGAGGCGTACACTGGGCCATAACTGAGGGCGGCAAATGGGCGGGTGCCGGTCAGCAGCTTGTACATGGTGATGCCGAGTGCCCACCAGTCGACTTCGTTTGAATAGCCCCGCTTCTGCGCCTTCTTGCTGAGCGGGAAATCTTTAATCTGCGCAGCGTGTGGCGTTGTCACCTGTCCCGTCGCACCCACCGCAGCTGCCGCATTTGCGGTAGCAGGTCCACTGCCACCTAGCTCTAGCTGAAAAGCTGTGTTATTAGGAGGCTTACTCCGGCGATGATTCATCATCAGGATCATCTCAGGTGCCATATACCTGCGGAATAAGTTAGAAATATCAGAAATATGCAAAAGAAAAGAAAACTAAATTACTCGATGCTTGACTCACAAGAGAACAATTGTTCTCTAATGAGTAATTACTCATTTAAGTATTGACCTGTGCGGTATCCCATACAAATGTCAAGACTGATTATAATAAAACGTACTGTATGAGTCTTGACATCTGTATACCGCACGGGTCAATATCTTTTTACATGGTGTTATTTATTGCTGCAAAAAATAGCACCACATAAAAAGATATGTAAAAAGATATGATATCGATTAAAGTCTGGAATTGAGGGGCAAATGCGTACCCGAGAGTGCCCATAATACTAAATTTCCGGCGCGGCTGCGATAGAGGCGTGGAAGCAGGAGGAGCAGTAACCCCACCGACACGAGTAACAGCACCAGGACTACTACCTTTTCCGCTGCGACTTAAAATCGACCCAGACGTTTTCCGTTTCTGCTGTTGCTGTTGCTGTGAAGGCAATACGGCATGATTGCTGTTGGATCTGCTTCGAAGCTTAATCTTGCTAGAGTCGGCCAGGCTCGACGGTGAATTACCAACAGCATCAGCCTGACATATTTCGTTCACAAAATCGGCATGTCTCCCGCTTAATGGAATGAAAGGATTAGGTGCATTGCTCTTTCCACTGTCTAAAGCCCTTGCTTGTGCTGCATGTGCTGCTGGCGAAGGGCACAGATCACTCACGAAACTGCTGCTTGCAGCGGATTGTTCAACCACGGTGCTGGGTTTACGAGGGTAGCTTGGGCCGTAATCAGGACTTGAGAGATCAGCTGCTGACAAGATGGCTAACGGCGGAGGCAACAACGCAGGGTCCAACGAATCCGAAGGGGCACGCGCTGGGCCCTGAGGTCGGTTTTCCCCATATCCCTGTTGTGATTTCCGACCTGCCCCTCTCCCTGCTTCGGCAGTCTGCCGGTCTGCCAATCGATCTCCCACGGCCTCATAGCTGATGGGGCCGCTGCTGCTGCTGCTACCACCACCACCACCACCTGCGGGGTCTTGGGCTGAAATTCGACCTGTGGCGGGGTCAGTGTCAGCAGGAATGGAGAGGCGCTCCGCTTCCTTGGCACCAAGATCGGCTCTTTGTTGAAGAACGAGAAATCCATCTTTTTCGCCAGACTTAAGCTCATATTTACAGTCAGTAGTTTTACTGTCGAGTTTGGCGGCAGCATCAGTTTCAACGTTTTTGTTTCTTTTATCATGATCGCGACCATCATCATGGTCAGCTTTAACAACAGCTCGGCTATCTGCCGTACAGTCGGTGACGTGCAGCTTGGAGTCGATGGGTTCGGTCGGAATCGCCTCGAGACTGCAGGGTTCAGATACAAGGCTCTTATTGCACGCATCCGCACCAGCACCGCAATCATCATAATTATGATCATCATCAGCATCATTATTATGAGAATCATCGTCACGATAACTATCCTTATCAGGGTGGTGGTTGGAAAGACTAAGATCTGGTCGCTGTGAGTGCGAGCATGTCCGCGCGATGGCAGTTTCCGAGACCTGCTGCTGCTGTTGCCCTTTATGACCATGTCTATCTCGATGCAGTGGATTAAACTCCTCTCCATCATCATCACTCCCAGCATCCAGTTGCTGTAGTGCATTCAGCCCTGTCGAGCTTTCTGCTTCGCTTATTTGATCACTTTGCGAATAGCACTGTTTCTCTTTGCGTAATGAGGTCAACCCATGAAGGTACGGATTCACAGGCGTAAGCACTGGGACCCGCTTCGACTGCACACCTTGTTGTTGTTGTTGCTGCTTCTGCTGCTGCTGTAGCTGCTGCTGATCACCCTCGTAGTTCTGCGACGCCAGCACTAACGCACGATACGCAGCAGCCTGTGCCTCGTTCTGCAGCCGCTGTTCCTGCACAATGTGGGTCTCCATCACACCCCCCAGGTCGACTAACTGCACGTGTCCATCCTCTGCCAGAAGCACATTCTGCGGTTTGAGATCGCGGTAGATTAAGCCGGATTGATGGAGATAAGCCAACGCAAGCACTATTTCCGCGGCGTAGAACCGGACGCGCTCTTCTCCTAGATAGTGTATGTCGCGAGTCTGAAGCATGCACTCGTTCAAATCTCCGCCCGTAGCGAGACTGAGAACCTATTAGAATCGTAGAAATCATAACAGGTCATTTATACACATCATACCATATCACGGTAAGGTCGTTCATACACATTACATCAGAGCGCGGTAAGGAAGAGAAGGCATTAGGACAAGAACCGATTTGTGATAAATAAATACTACAGTATCATAAATATGAAGGAATATATATATAAATACGATTAAATTTAGATTGTTGGAAAGTTGAAGATGTAAAACCTACCATGATAGCAAGAGACTCTGTTTGAAATGAGTACTCCAAGCGGCCAATAAAGGGGTGTTGGCATGAGGCCAATATATCCTTTTCCATATTGGCCCGCAAGGGATTCTCTCGAAACGTGTGCAGCAGTCCTTTCTTCGTTTGTATTTTCATAGCGTAGTGTTTACCTTGTGGGAAAATGAACCAAGATAAAAAAAAAGCAAACAGGGCAATATAGTTAGGTTTAACTGAAAATCAAAATTCAAGCATAAAAAACAACTAACATGATTCAAACTGAGTAAATATGTACAGTGGCACTCACCAGTTGATTTCTTCTTGCAATGCACCACGAATCCGAATCCTCCTTCGCCTAGTTTTCCAAAGTACTCGAAATGTGAGAGCTTCACACGATTATATTTGAACCGCAAATCATTGGTCAAGCTTTGAAAAGCAACTGTCTGTTTGAATGGCTGATATATCCTGGAGTAAATAGATTCAAAGCATCGATACTGTAGCTTGTTGTACATCTCCTTATTCAGTACCGATGCATCTCCGCGGGACTTCTCTATTTTATTATGCAGTGACTGAACTTCACCAGGGGTCATAAGATTAATATCGAGTACTGCACCTGCTTTAATATACTTCTGGAAAATGTGCAGCGCCTTGCTTCGCCGATAGGTATCTGTGGGGATAGCCTTGTACTCTTGGATATCAATCCAACACATAAACACATCGAGAACTTTGATTGAGCTGGCAAACTTTCCTATCGCACTTTGCGCAGCCGGATCATCGAGCAATGTTCGAAGATCTAGGTATTCGGGGTCACATGACGCATCAAGGATGGTACCATCAGCTTGAAACCTTTTAAGCGCTTCGTCGTGGGACATGAAAATCTTCCACTTCACAATCGAGGCACTGTTGTCAGATTAAATAGTATCATTTGATACAAAATAATATGCTCAGTTTAGAAAACACACATGCCAAAAATAGAGGAACATTTTGGTAGGATAAAACATGCGGTGTATCTTGGAATCGTCCAGGAGCTCTGGTCCTTCTCACCTTGACTCATTGCTACCATCTGACAGCGATGAGTTCAGCCGCTCAGGTGGGGAACTCAAAGCAGAAGCGCCACAGCCCATTCTGAAAAAATCAAATCTTGCTTAGACTTCTCTCAGATTGTGATCGCCAGGACACCTGAGGTATCACGGGAAAATTCAGGAAACTCACCACGATGGTCAGAGGCTATTATTTTTAAGAGTACTTAGAGAATGATTGAGACTGATCGTTTGGAAACTTGGGGTCTTTTGTCGATGAAAGAACCCATCTTCAATAATTGTATAACAATAGCCGAGCTTATGTTGCAACTATACTAGTATAGTATTAATTTTTATGTTGTTTATCCCAGTATCCATGTTTTTTTGCTGGTATCATAACTGCTGCACATATTTTATATGGGACATATTACTTTATAAAACTGAACTAAATACAGATGAAATTTGCCTAAATGGATTTTATTCCAGTATCAACTGCGCAGTTCAGCTCACTCACTCCGAGAGTCTCTACAACGTCCCGCCAAGCCGAAAAAAGCGGGACCGTAATGAGAGTGGGACGTTAAATTTCGGGGGGGAATTTGGGACTTTTACTTATCTTACTTGGGTGCGTGTGTGATAAAATCAACAAAGTCGTATGCAATCTTCCATGTATGACTACTTGTATAAGTAGTCATACATGGAAGATTGCTTAGCGGTAGTACCAGTAGTAATGTCATGCTTTTCCATAGTATCAGAAAAATTAGTTCTGAACTCCTTCATCTTCTCTTCTGCCTCCTCAGCAGTCACTTCTCCTCCCTCTCCGTGAAGTCTCAGTGAGCCCAAATTGTGCCGCTGTAAGACTCCACTCAGCCAACTTGAACCAGAAGACCCAACGAATTTATCGTTGTTCTCTGGGTCTTCAATCTTTGCTTGCGCAAACAAGCAGCCAACCAACCTTCTCATGGAATAAACCACATTTGTCGAAATGAACACGCTCGCGTCGGAAGTGAATGTATCTGACAAGGCGATTCTCCACATCTTCGAACTTTCGATTTCGAATTCGAAGGCATTTACTGCCATTAGGAAGGAACGTCCTTCAGCTTCCCATTATCATATCACGAGCAGTGTTCTCAAGGATGCCCTGTGATCGGTGCATCCTTGTGAGAATTTTGAGACCACTTTAGCCCCACTACTCTTGAATGCTTTCACAAATTTCAATCTGAACGAGGCTTTATATCCTTTACCACAGTGTAAAGTATTTTATCACAGTATAAAATACCCACTGGGTATGCTGATGGCAGCAGTAAGTAAAATTCAAATCTGACACATACGATTCCACTGGGATTCCAGGATTCAAACGAAAAAAACGGGACCGTAATGAGAGTCGGGACGTAAAAAATGGGACGTTTACGTTATAGAGAGTGAGCTACAAGTTACTACTGTAATACGAGTAAGACGACCGAGTCATACCTGCTGAGGGATACGAGTCATAGCTAATAAATTTTACTTCGAAGCAACATTTCGAATAGAATGACCTGTTTCTTATTTATCCAGCTGAAGCCCTAGGCGAGGACGTCGCTGCGAATGGACTCGCACACTTCAGCTCTTATTCTAAACCTCGTGACCTCATTATCAAGCCGCAGCCCCACTGAGGCTGTCAGCAAGATCACGAGGTTAACAATTGGAGCTCGGATACATTAGTCAATATTTATGAAATGCCTTGATATAGACACTATATGCGTGTTCTATCTTGATGTAGAAACTTCTGTGCCTTGCATCGATGAGCGCGAAAATATGGTACACGAATACCTTCAAGTTCTTCAGCTGAAGAAGTCATTGACCAACACTGTGACATTGGCTAAAGACACTAATCGCCTTGTTATGTTTATCATTGCATAGATAGATTTTCAGTTTAATTTGTTGAAGTACCTCCAACGTTTAGCCCGCGGGGAACTGCAGACTTCAGATAATTCCCAAAGTGGGAAGGAATTTTGTAAGCAACACTTTCTCGCTTGCAATGCCTATAACAACTTTCAGTAATTGATGACTACTAGCACACAAGGAAGTACCCAAAACTGAAAACTTATGCTTAAATAATGAAAGTTGTGTATATGATTAAATTCACCCCCAACAAGTTGCTGGGTGTCGCGTCAAAAGTCATTATCGTTATACTAAATTCATGGGTAAATTTAGTATAAAATATATGATGGTTGGCATGTATGGAATATGAAGAACGGTAGTTCAATGGGAAATCTAAGTTAAGTTCTATAGTTTTATTCAGTACCATATACGGGTACCAAAGTGGTACTATATCAGTGCTCATATTTATAGGTTGTAAATATGGATGCGGCAAAAAGTTCTAAAGACATGGATTCAGCAGCGCCAACCAGTTGTGAACCTCCCCTGTGGAGCACAATCCTGATTTCCATAACACAATACTTAGATGCCGCTTTTGAAATCCGTGAGAGGAAGACGACCATAGGTCAAGAGCTATTCTACGGCTATCTCCATTTCATCAGTAGTCTTTACGTGTTACCAGTGATACCATACCAGCTCGCCTCTGCTGGTTATAATAAGACCGACTCTATCGAGATAACGGCCCTCGCATCGGCTGTGGGATGTTTCATATCAAGCTATGTGACAAACTTGCCCTTTGTTATAGCGCCGGTGTCATCGGTGACAATCTACATCGCAGTGGCTTTGCAGCAAAATGGAATGAGTCAGGTAGTAACTATTATGTGACAGTCTGCCACTCAAGTATCAACAACTCAGTTGTTGATGGAGTTGCGTGTGGTTACTGGATCCTGCCGATCATTCCTGTCCGAGAGAGTTGCCTCAGCTAACCCTAATTAATACGATCTTCACATCTCAACATCCCATCCCATACCATACCATGCAATACTTTACAAAACAATACGATGTCATATCCGCCCTAATCCTCCCCATTCATCCTGGCACTACCTCTGGCACTGCATCTCATAGTCTCAGGGCGATGCTGCAGTGATCCTCTCCGGATTTGCACTGCTCTTTATTGGGATCTTCAAGCCACTCATCGCCTTTGCTTCTAGACTCATTCCAGACTGCGTGCAGGTAAGCCAAGTAGGAACAATCCATGCACGTACTGTACACTGGGACTATAATTTACGACACGGCAGTGTATGTGTGTGCACTACTTCACCGATAATTACACCGAATATTGCACTTGAATGCAATACCAAAAGGCCTCCACCGCGATTGGGATTGGTATGATTACCGCATTAGCAGGAGCCACGGAGCTAGAGCTTGTCGTCCCAGGACAATATGCCATCCTAGAAATGGGACCGGTAACTCCTGCGATTATCATAGCCATACTTTCCACAATCATCATTGCCGTATCATTGCATTATCAGCTGAAGGGAGCTTTCATTACGGGATTACTTTTCGGAACAGTAATGTGGTGGACTGTGAGTAACGAGTGGCCTACTAGGATGGTTGGTATTCCCAGTTACGACGTTAACATCAACCTTATCGTTGATTCAAATGTAATTTACCTGCTTCTGAACCTCATATTCCTGTACATCCTGACCTTGAGTGGTCTGGCGCGTTCCATGAGCGACTTGGCCAGTCTGACGAATTATGATGGTTCAATACCTCGGGGTAACTGGCTCTTCATCATGTGCGGACTCAGTACAATCCTCAGTGGTTACTTCTCAGGACCACCGATTCTCATCTCCCCCGAGTCAGCACCAGCAATTAAATCTGGAGCGAGAACAGGTATGGCATATATATAGGCATATATACCTTTTATATACGACACATATGTAATATATGATATATGATGAGGTGAAATACGAAGATAGCATACTATTATCGACTATTACAAACACAATATGTCTTGCATTTCAACTAATTTATGACCATACCTGACATGCAATGTCACGCTTACATTTACTGGGCAGGACTGAGCTCGCTAGTATGCGGTTTGCTTTTCGGCTTCGCAGTCATCTTCTGCCCACTATTCGAGCGTGTGCCACCTGCAGGAACATCACCCCTGCTAATCCTAGTGGGCCTGACGCTTTTTAACAATTCAGAACGCATCCGCTGGAACAAGCCGGATGAAGCAGTCCCTGCCTTTTTCATTCTTTTGCTCATCCCGTTTACGTACTCAATCATATCCGGTGTTGGGGTCGGCTATGTCCTGTACCTCGGTATAGGGTTGCTCACCGGCACACTATCGAAGAAAGCTCGGTATGCATTCCGGCCATACATCCGGCGCGGGAGATCTGCCATATCCAAGGTGGCTCTGGCCTTTAACAGGAGCAGGCCGAGTTGGCATTTAAGCCTGCAGACTGGGTGCACCACAGCTTCCTCGGACGACGGCAGTGAAAGTGCAGGCGGTAGAACATGCGATGTCAGTGGTGGTGTCAGTGGTGGTGGCAGTGAAGGTAAGGGTGATGGGACCGGTAGTGATAAAATGCGTCGAAGGCACTCCCTGGGGAAAAGAAACACGCGGACCGTAAATCCACTACACCGCCAGAATAACGACGATAGCAGCAGCAGTAGCAGCGATGATAGCAGAGAGGCTACAAGGTCAGGAGGAGCACGGGGGCCAAGCAGCAGGAAGGTTAGCCAACATGGTCATTGCAACTCGGCAGGGGGTTCCACTGGTGCCAAGTATATTGACCATTCCATGCTTGGGGCGCCTCTCATCGCTACCTTCGCAACAAGTAAGACGATATTGCGAGCAGAAAACATACTGATTATTATGTGAGTGAATGCCTAATATAAAACAATCCACGCACACATACGAAAGTAAGCAAGCACGCAAGCACAATGACACACTCACGCGCGCGCACACACTTAATGTTCTCACCGATGCGAGTTTTTGAATGTTCTCATTATGTCGACCTCCGAACACAAATTTAATAAGTTCCATCAAACGAGCCCGATGATGATAATGATGACTACGGTAGTGATGATCTAGAAAGTCATGTTACTCCAACCCTTATGAAACAGCAGCAGCAGCATCATCCGCATGACCGGTGTTGGGGGCACACGGAGCACCTGCAATGGCAGCAGCGACAGTCTGGCTGGGACGCGGCCGGAGGCTTGGCAGTGCTAACAAGCTCAACATACCCTGGATCTGCCCGCAGAGACAGTACTACTAGAGGCCCACTGATAGCACGGTACGGCTGGCACGAACCCCTATATGAGAGCATCCCAAGACTTCGCCATCAGATCCCCAAGATTATGGGTAAACGGAGTAGTACTGACCGTTCTAGTATCGGTGTTGGGGTAGATACAGTAGATCATGGGTCAGAAGTAATACTAGTTCCAGATGATAATCTCCAGGAAGAGCAGTCTGGGGGCGTAGTAGTCGGTAGTGATAGTAGCAGGCAGCACGATGTCTTTAGTGTGGGAACGAGAGGTGTAGCGAGAGATACTGAAGCTCCGCAAAGTGGCACTGACACTGACCGTGGAGGACATGACCAGGAGGGTGATCCGAGCCATAGCAACACGGCCTCCGTGAGTTCTACTAGCATCATTAGCACGGTGCCGGTGCGCAAAGACTCAGAGCAGGCACAGCAAGGTTGTGACGATTATCATGCCGCAAGTTATGGCACCAATTTCAGAGGCTGCAGTCTAGGCAGGGGCTCCGCAGCTAAACAGTCGCATCCAGAGAAGGAGCTTCTGGCGAGTGGAAACGTTCGTACCGTGACGGGTAAACACGGTGAAAGCAACTACCACGTGGGCAATACCTCACCGGTACAAGATAGCAAACAAGCGGGGGGCTCAATTGAGGAGGGCACAGACAGACAACAACCGCCACATCTGCAGTCAGAACATTACGTCGGGTTTCGGTCAGTTGGGAAGAGCACAGGAACGATCGCGAGAGATGAGGAAATGAAGTCTGTAATTCAGACCTACCAACTTTCCCCGCGACATTCTGCAAGCACCGGCGGACTTGGCAAAAGAGCCGGAGCAGGAGCCGGAACAGGAGCCGGAACAGGAGCCGGAACAGGAGCCGGAGTGACATTCAGTGCTAAATTTCCCCAATGGCTTCATCCCAGTAAGCACGCTTCAATCCAGTCTGTTGATAGCTCCCTCAGATCTCTCCGCCCTACTCATACTTCCACTTCTAGTTCTGCCCCTTTAACAGACGGTGGCATCGGTATTGGTATTGCTGTTGACACTGAAGACATGACTGCGGGCTCTAGAAGACTTTATGCTACCCGCAACAGGAGTGGTACCTCTACTGGGGGAAAGGCAACGTTCACAGGCAGCAGTCGTAAAGGGCCTTGGGGGGACCGTTGGGAGCTCTCGATGGACTTGAAAAGCAGCATTAAATCGATCAGAATGAATCTGTGAGGACCGCGACAAAAAAACGAAGAACTAAAAGACGGAACTGCGTTGGCACCACATCAGCACGTCAGAAATGAAACTTGCGAGACAATATCTCATGAGGAGGTATGAAACGGTAGAATAGTTACATTTTTAGTAATTGTAGAACATAAATAAACATCAATGAAACTTACCATAAATGTTAACAGTTTCAACAAGATAGAGCAAATCGATGTTCGCAAACTGGAGCTAAAAGGTGCCAACGCATATTTTGTCATGCACTGTATAAAACTTCTCAAGAATAAAACAGGATTAGAATATAGCCTTGATGGCACATCATATCTTGTCATACAATGTGCATGTTGACTGAGAAATATTGTAATTTGTAATCCACATGGCATATGTTGGATAGAGATGAAAAAATATGATGCGCTGAAATGTTGTTGAAAGGCAAATGACCCAATTTAAATAAGAATTAGAACAGATATAGTAAGTAAGCAATGCACATTACTTTGCCTTCTTTTCCCTTGCCCTTTCACAAATGTGCAACAGCGATGCTGACCACACAATATGAAGCATAGCGCAGTAGTGCAGTGTCATAGTGACATATACATAGGCCTTATGGTATTTATTCGATTTCACCGTTACTGACGTGTTTTATAGGACCATCTATGTCTGCTGCTGCTGCTCTGATAGATACTCACTCAAGAAATGTTGAACCAACTCATCCCTCGTGGCTTCGAAATCCACACGTAGCTGCTCGAGCTGCAGAAAACCCTGCAGGAATGCGTCAAGGCTCTCAATATCTGTGATGTTCTTGTCCGATAGAAATAGTGTGACCTATAATTTTAAAATATACCGAGAAATAGAGATGTTATTAAAACAATGCTGTAGTCGAGCATAGATCGTAGAAGATGGGCATGAAGGAAGAGAAAGGGAGTGAACTCACAGTCTGGTTGAAGCGTTCAGCGATGTCACTCGCGATGTAGTTAATGTACTCCGGTGGTAGTACTGGTGGGTCATGCGCCTCCAGCGGCTCCATGAGCGCACGCACGAACGCACTCTCGCGATCGCTTTGCAACTGCTCGAACTCGTTCACTTCCTCTTCCTCTTCTTCTTCTTGTCCGACTGCGCCACCGTTGCTAGGTCCTTGATTGTTTCCTCCACTGTCGCTTGCTACTGCTCCTGCTCCTGCTACACCTGCGCGAATGGGGGCAGCACCTTGATCAGTGTGCGAAGACACAGTATTAGTGACGGGAAGAGAGATGTGTTCTCCCAGCAACCCGCTCTCCTGCGATGCATTAAGTGGATCTAAAACACATGCACATAGTAATAAAACAAACAACAAAACGTTAAAAAAAATACAACATTAAAATCAGAGGCGGCTCAAAACGTGATAGTAATGATAAGTAGAACAAAATATCCCACTGCCCTAAGCAACAACCACGACCTACGAAATTGAGTATATAAATGATGCATTATTTTTTCAAATAGCTACCGTGATTATGATTTCCTGACTGCTGCTGTTGGGGGTCTTTAGACTCTCCGTAATCGTACGGAAATGGACTGCTGTCATTGTGGGGGATTGGAGATGCAGCAATACCCTGTAAGTCAACGCCGTAACCTCCACGCCTGTGCAATTGCAAGTACGATTGCAAGTCAATCGATCACAGTGATGAATATAAAGAAGTCAGGGGAAATCGTTAGTGTTCACTTTTTTTTGAATTCGGTGTTTTAAAAAAAAACATGGTGAAGATGCGTTACTCTAGTAAGGCTAGGGGGATGAAATGCAAGTGGCAGCAACTTTGGCACTTAAATTCGGCAACAAACACACTTCCTTTGGCACTGTATTTGCACACTGTCAAATGTAATGGCTTTCGTCGCATAGTAGGCCGATCCTTTAATTAAAAAAACAATAACTATAGAACCCGTCAAGGACGTGTCTAGGCTTGGTTGATACTGCATCTGTATCCAAGTAGGAGGGGGAGGGGTCATTATCTTACGCATGCTCGTTTCTGCGATCCCAGTGACGCTGTCCTTGCCCCTGGCCCTGGCCCTGGCCCTGGCCTGGTCCCCCATGCTGCTGCTGCTCTGATTCGAGTTCATACATGGCTGTCTGCTCCGCTTCTCGAACGGCACGGTACTTTATATGGGTGGGAAAGACGGTATACGGGTGGGAAACATGGGATACACAAGTTTGAGGGGAAATATGGGAGGAAGAGGAAGAAGAAGTAGAAGAAGAAGATAAGATCAAGGTGAGAGAGTGGCGACCAATCCGGCAAAAAGTCAGAAGAATCAAAGATATTTATTGCGACAGTACCTCCTCGTTATTGGGATCGTAGTGATCTTGATCAGTGCCTTCGTGGTATTGCTGGTGGGGGTGATGGTGTTGGTGAGCGCTGCCGCCGTGGTAAGCATCATCATCATCATCATACTCGCCACCACCGCGCCCATCATCATCTCCCTCCCCTTCATAGTGCTCGTGCATGCCGTCGTCATGTCCAATTACATCACCTGCGAGAGTGTCCGGCATTGGGACTGGGATGGGAGGGGTGAGCTGCCCCGGAATAGGAACCAGCATACGCTGGCCTCCTCCGGCAATGTGTCCCTTAGCCCGAGACTGGGACTGATGATACCCTACTACTGACAGATGCAGATACTCCGTGATGTCGATCCGACGAGAGTCCGAGGTGGCGGTCTTCTGGCCCACCATCTGCGGAGTTATGAGATACATGAAATCCCGCAGCATGTCTTCATTCTCGCTGCCGAACACGATGCGCGCGACGTGAGCGGATTCTCGATAAGACATCCATAATGAGCGTGGCTGTCTACCAGGTCCATCTGACTTGGCCCAACGAGACTTGAAAGAGAGGTGTAGTACCTTGGCGATGACTGAGCGTACATAAAGGAAGAATAGTAGATCATCATGGTCGTAGAACTCCTGTAGAAAGCGAGCGAAAACCTCCAGCTCCAGATAGTCCCTTCGGTAGACGTGGGTATTGTACAATAAGTCCCAGCATGTTTGATCCACCAAGGATTTTAATCCACAGTTTGTGCCAAGTCTTCGCACCACAAACACGGGAAATATAAGTAGCATGAGATCGAAGCTGGGAGAATCATCCTCACGCTGTACGTCATTCTTCTCGTGAGAAAATCGGTAGTCGTAAATATCTTCTACGATCTTCATTACCCAAGCCAGTGGTCGCGGTCGCGGTCGGACGGTATCACCATTATAGGCAATCAAGGCTGTAAATCGAGGGTACCCGTTATACTCGATCTGCTCCGGAGCGATAATTTGCACATTTATAAAGCCTTCTTGTTTTAGTCTGGTCAGGCGCTCCTGAAACGTGAGGGAATAATTACTTGAATCTTTTTTCTTTAGCTCATGCTCGATTTTTCTAACATTGGGAGACAATAATCGAACATTACCAACAAATCTACCTTCTCCATCTTTATGGAATTTGCAGTTATTAGCGACCATTAATTGATAGTATTGTTCTTTTTCGCGGATAGATAGTTCAGCTAGGACTATCACTTTGGTGGGTACGAAAGGCCCCCGCGCCGTTTCCTCCTGCATTGCGTACATCATCTTTATAAATAATTACAACGGAAACAAAAACATTTCTTGGAACCTTTGCTAGGAAAGTGCTTCCGCTCACGTTCCTGGGTTAGGACACTATTTGCTCCAGTGTCTTCTCTAGTTCCAGGATTTCTCAGCAATGCTGAGCACAATGCGCGTTGCAATCGTTTTTGGTAGCCTTACAAATATGCGTAGTTAAACAATGGTTTAATTAACTTGTGCTAATTTTAAAGTTTTATTGGTCTCAAACCGAAACTTCCAGTGCTGTGGGAGAGGCACTGTGCGAGCCGAGTATCTCAGTAAACACTGGTAAATATAGCGTGGATGTATTCTGCTATTTAAAATATCGGTTTCATGATAGCATATCTCTGACTGCTGGCTGTTAAAACACAAGCCGCCCTACTTCTGTCACCACTCTCTGAGTAAGCGTATGACGAAGACCGAGGGAGAGATGGAGGTCATACTTGGTGCTAAACGTGTAGCTGGAGACACAGATGATAGCCATCGAGCGTCATCAGCAACGAAAAATAAGCTCATATCGGCTCTATTCTACGGAGTGAGCTCTATTCTGGTTATATTTACGAATAAAGCGGTTCTAACTCAATATAACTTTGGGTATTTTAAGTTTGTTGCGACTGTGCAGTTCGTAACCACCTCCGTCATTCTCCTCATCCTGGCAGTTGCTAAGAAAGTAGATATCCCAATGATATCATGGCCTATATTTAAGGAAATCATGCCAATATCGCTTATGTTCCTTGGAAATGTGTTATGCGGACTGGGATCCACGAAAGCTTTGAACATCCCGATGCTTACAGCTTTGCGAAGAGGCTCTATTCTCATGATTATGCTTGGAGAGTGGGTCTACTTGCATACAAAGCCTTCTAATGAGGTGGTCATGAGTGTTGCCCTCATGGTTGGCGGTGCACTTCTAGCTGCAGTGTACGATCTGAAGTTCGATGCATTTGGATACATGATGGTTTTCTTAAATAATGTATTCACTGCATTGAATGGGGTGTGGATGAAACGCGCAAGTATGTCTGGAAAATGTAGTAAAATGGGTGTGTTATTCTATAATAGTCTTTTCAGCGCGGTTATAATGGTGCTCTATTTTTCCGGAGAGCATGCGTATTATACCTCACAGTCGTCAGTTGGGTTTACATCGCAAATGCACATGCCAGCGACTAATTTACCGGTTAGTAAAATCGTCCCTTTTGCAGCCTCTGCGGAAAGTCTCCATAAGCTACTGCACCCTGATTCACCCAGTCAAGTAACCAGCACTGCAAATGCGGGCAGAGTGAGTGGTAGCGGTAGCGGATCCGCACTTGCTGATGCACTTCACACTAAGGTTGCCAATGCTGCAGCTCACGGACAGGCGCACCACCACACGCATGCACATTCGAGCAGCACAACTGGGGCGATCAGACAGACAACGACAGGGCGTGGTCAGCAACAGAAGCAGAAGCAGATTCGAAAGCTTCAATCGCTTCGACTCCAGCATGATTCGGAGCATATTGCTCGGGGCGATGCGGCTGATTCTGACTCTGATGAAGTTCGCCATGCTCATGGAACCGCACGGATTGCAACCGACAACGACCAAGATCGGCACAACGACCAAGACCAGCACGAACAATATCTCGGCTACTGGATGCAAAATCCCGGTGGAGAACGGAACAAGAGCTCTCCGCACCTCCGAAGATCTTCAGTTCACCGACTTCTACTCAGTAATGGTGGGTCTTTGGGCTCGGCATCCGATTCTGGTTCTGGTTCGCGTAGGGCGCCAAACCACACCACCACCACCACCGCGGCGGCGGCATCCAATTCCGGAGACAGGGCAAAGATTCAAACTGACAAGAGTAATGTTCAGCACGGCGGTAGTGGTGGCAGTAGCAGCCAGAATTTTCCTCCTCCCCCTCCCCCCATCGCGAGTACCCTAACATTGATTTCTCAATACGAAGGATGGACCAACCCTTCGTTTTTGTTCATGCTATTTGTTGCATGTAGCATGGGCAGCATTTTGAATTATTCAATCTTTTTGTGCACCACACATAACTCTGCACTGACCACCGCTGTAGGTAAGAATGGATATTCATTGTGTTTTTTCCCCTTTACTTTGATTTTATTTCGCTCTTACAGTTGTATGCGGACATATCATGATGCCGTCTTATTATTCTTATTATCACCTATTTGCACACTTTACCTATCTGTCCCACAACGATGTGTTATTTCTAGTTGGGACAATGAAGAACGTGCTCAGCACATATATCGGATGTTCACATTCTCTGACTACGCTTTTACGGTGGTCAATTTCCTGGGGATCAATATTAGCATCGTCGGCGCATTGTACTACACTTATGTTACTGTTATTAGAAAACATCTAACTGCTGTGGAGTCAAGCAATAACAAATAGAACTACATCAATTAGTTGCCATGATGTGCAAAGCATATTATAAAGGTACACTTTCCCAGACGCATGAATGCTATTTCCACGAGTTCCCGATATTTTCAAAAGTGATTCTGATAATCTTTAGCTCTGCTCTGCTCTGTCCTTCAGAGATTTCCCCTTTTCATGATATCTGAAAAGATAAATGGAGGCAGTCTAGCTTTGTAAATATTTGGGCGAATTTTATTAGCATGGCACGAAGGACAGATGGATGGAAAGTGGGGTTACGTTCAGTGATTGTCTGATAAACTTTAGCATGACTTATAAAAGCATTGCTCGGCATTGGCTATAGTTAATTGCATTATGTAATTTAAGAGGGATTTTCCAGAGAGGTCAGGACCTCTGGTGAGAAAACCCAGTGGAAATGTGTTACGCTTTAGGCGGACGCGGATTTTGAATGAGTGTGTTATTAGGATAATTGTCAGTGGATGAGTCTGTTTTTACTGTTAATATCTATGTCTCCCTGGGCAATTCTTATTTTCCTAGTAGCTAACGATGTACTTTACCATATTTTTCGTAAATTGCCTAGGGAGACAGAAAGTGAACGTTTTTCCGCCAAGAAGTCCTGACCTCTCTGGAAAATCCCTCTTAAAACATCATGTCGTATAAGCTTTTATGACAGAAGCCACGGGGAAAAACAAGAACCACCCGCTGGGCGTGATATGTTGATTGCATTATGTAATTTAAAACATCATGTCGTATATGCTTTTATGACAGAAGCCATGGGGAAAACAAGAACCACCCGCTGGGCGCGTTATGTTGATTGCATAATGTAATTTAAAACATCATGTCGTATATACTTTTATGACAAGCCAGTGGGAAAAAACAAAGAACACATCCACAGGGCGTGTTATGTTGAGTCTGATGAGACCGATGGGTCTGATGGGACCGATGGGTCTGATGGGACCGATGGGTCTGATGGGACCGATGGAAGGCCTTGCTGGAGCAGGTTCAGTTCAGCTGCTTTAGCTCTTGTGATATTCCCCTCCACGAGGGCACTCGGGCTGTGCAAATAAACAGCAGCATCACGACTCCGACGCACTTTCTCTTCGGCGCGTAGGTACATCTCTGCTTCGTATGCTCGAAGTGCCGACCCGACAGAGCGTTTAATGGGCATGGGTAAAATACTGCGCAATGGTGGGGGCGATGCTGTCCCCGCGGTTGACGGGAACTGAGTAGTCTGATAGTGCTGCTTCTGCTGCTGATGCCGACGATGAAAATGATCACCACCATCACCACCACCACAGACGCTGTCGCTATCATTTCCATTGCTAGCCTTATTCGGATATCCACACCTTTTCCGTGTTGCCACTGCAGACTGCTGAAGAGCTCCGAAGGCTGGGTCCGTCAGTCTACTCGCGCTGAGAGTGCGTGCCACGGCCAGTGCATCAAGTAATGCTTGGTTTGCGCCCTGACCTTTGAACGGCGACATTGGATGCGCAGCGTCGCCCAGCAAAGTTACCGGGAGCTGTTCGGTCACGCGATCAGAAGCAAAACATGTAGTGCCGGCAGAAGGAGTACGGTTGGGATCAATAGGATTTAGAAAATCGGGACTTCTGTCATAAACTGGGTGGCCGGATAATAATTCCGGTTCCGTTGAGCGGAGTAGCCGGACAAGATTCGGGTCCCAGGAACCGCATCGCCGAAGTGCCTCGGCCTTCAACCGTGTACCGATAAATCTCCGAGCAGCTGTATCATTCGACAACCGCCACGACAACACCTGTTCACTATCGCCCACGCTGCTCCCTGAGGAATGACTCGGTGCATCTTCTGATACTGCGGGAGCTGAGATTGTTGTTGCAGGGCTGCTTTCTTTGGAAAAGACGTTCTCTACTCGCGCGATTTCGGGGTCACTCAGCAAGCAGAGGGAGTTAGCTTCGCCCTCCTCCATTGGGAACGAAAGCTGCCACATCGTGTGCTGTTTGTCATAGGGCATAGAAAATACTCTGGTATGGCCATCTAGCCACTGGGTCTGCACGCACTGCCAACTCGGATCTGTGGTCCCAGTGCCAGCATCATCAGCTGTAGCATTAGCTTGAGCTGAGTCCACAGCAGCAGACGAATCAGAGTGTTCAACTCTCGCAAGTGGGGGCGTGGGGGCGATGCCAAGTAGTACCACCAGGCCGAGGTAGGATAACCCTGAGGGTGCATTGATTACAGCGCCAGTACTGGTGCTGTCACCGGTATTAGAATTTGGGGTTGTACTGACACTGGTTTTCGTAACGTCCGCTCGCGACGGTACGCTTGCAACCGACTTGGAATCATCACATCCGACAGCTTGGCGTGTATTAGCATTCGGACAAAACTCCGAATCGGGCATCGCTGTTAAGAGTTCCCTGACACGACTGAAAATCCCATCGGCGCCGATCACTGCCGATACTAAGCAGCTACTGCCATCAGCGAAGGAAAGATTGGCAGCTACTAGTTCCCGGCCAATGCCACCGCTACCGCAACCGCTGCCATCACCACCACCATCACCAACTGAGGGAGGCGTACAAGTAACACCTGTAATTGTGGTAGCATAACTACCACCACAACCACCATCACCACCACAAATGCACGGACTCGACAAAAACTCAATACCGGTTAGCTTCTTACCCCATTTAATACATTCGGAATCCACCTTGTCAAGCATGATTTCACGCAATTTTTGACGAGGAATATGTACATTAAATCGAAGTTTGGGGGGCGATTTCTCTCTGCAGTAGCGGCAGTAGTAGAAGTAGCAGTTCTTTCGTTCGCTGTTATATGCCCACTACCCTCGCTTTGATCGTCATCGGGGCACACACTCTCTCTGGGAAATGTCTTCCTGTTGCTCGATCCAGCACGCTGTTGTCGCTGTCGAAGTTTACGCTTAGATCCTGACTTTTGTAAGGCAGGATCTGATTCCCCGCTACTCGAATAGTCATCATAAGAACAACTAGCTTCTTCTACTGGCTCTCCATGATTTCCGTAACGACGAGCAGTTTCGGCTTCAGTTAGGCTTTTATTATAATCGACAAGTGGTTTGGTTTCCTGCTGCTGGATATTGCTGCTGTTACGGGATGATCCGTATACACCAAGGATGGTACCGTCACTGCGGAAAGAGCGGTGCCGACGGGAGATGACCCCGTGCTCCTCCAAGGTAGCACCAAGTCCGAGTGCGCGCAGAGCAGCCCCGCCCTGCTGCATGGTCAGTGCGTACCCCTGCTTGCGGGAAGAGAACGCAGGGTCCTTCTCGAATACATAGAAAGGAATGGACTTGCGCTGCAGTGCGAGTGCCAGTGCTGCTCCACCAATACCTCCACCGATGATACCAACTGGTAACACAGCTGCAGCAGGAGCTTGAGTTTTATGGTTGTGATGCCTGTGCTGATGACTAGAAGAGGCTGTAGTTTGGCCTGTAGACAGTTGTGGAAGTGAATTCACACCCGCTTCAAAATCCTGTTTAATCCACAGTTGTGGGTTTATAACTAGTCCATTACTTCCACCGATTTCCTTCGCTATAACAGAAGCCGACTCCTTGATGGGCGCACCATTCGTTCTGGACGGTTCTGATGATGAGATAAATTCCCCTGTTCCCTGTTGAGAACCGAACGCGAACACATGGGCTTTCCGCCCCGTCGAGGTCACCAAACACCGATATTTCACTAGCTCAAAGCCGTATGATGCAATCGATCGTTTCCAACAGTCCAACAGCATAGCCTTATTGTAACCCACATTATCCAATGTTGCATCCTTGCTAAAAATAGATTCTTTTTCGACGATTAGTAGCAACCCTCGATTGTGGGGCTCTTCCGAAGAGGTCTCCGCGGCAGGGATCAGCAGCCGACGAGCATTCTGAACCATCAGTTCGCGTTGCTCTGGAGTAGGCAGGTAGGATAGTACAAGCGACATGGTCACCACATCAAATGACTCTGCAGGCAATTGCATAATACTGTACCCGCTCTGTGCCGGTGATTGTGCCGCCTGCTGTTGTGAATGCAATGGTGCCTGCGATTGCTGTTGCTGTCCTGCACAGTTTGAAATTGGATGCCTACGCAGATATTCTGCGGAACTTTGTCTTGTCGCGGCTGCATTATTGAATGACATACTTGGACCCCCGGCTGTAGGAGGAGGAGGAGCAGCAGCAGCAGCAGCAGGAGGAGGAGCAGGAGGTACCGTGTTTTGTACGATAATAGGTTCGGAACCCTTGGGGCCAATTTTCAGATTCAAAAAGTCACATTGGTATACACTGTGATGGGCAGGCTGTAAATCCAGTGCCATGACATCAAACGTATCTCTCCCTCGTTGTGACTGAGCAAGTGGGTTATAGCAACTGCCTACATCCAACAATCGCAATTTACGATGATTATGATGATGATGATGATGATTAGCATTTTCGCTGTCATTTTTGTGGACAGCCTCAGTGCATTGCGAGACAGTGGTAACAGCTTGTATAGTGGTAGACATCAATTCCTCGCTCGGAATAATAGTTAGATCTTTGGATAAAGAATTTATAAGATCTCTGTGCTGCGCGGTTGTCACTATTCCTTGAGAGAGCAGCTGCTTGCTATAGTGCCTTCTAGCTCCACCATAGCGGAAAAAACTGGTCGCAAACTCTTCCATCCAGTGGTTGCATTCCATTACCCATGGCTTAGATCCCATTTCAGAAGCAGCTTGGGCGTAGGAAGTAAGAGAAGAGGTATTAGATGCAACTTCATCCCATTTCAGCGATCCAATGGACTGGTGATGGTCCCGAATCGTGTTATAAATACTCTTATTACGCTCGGTGTTGGTCGATAAAGCCAATAGGGCCTGAGGAATCGAATCGCTTCTTCCAGCCAACAGAGCCAGCAGATCAGACTTACTTAGCAGAGCAATGGACTTACATAAAGAATTCCCAGTTTCACAAAACACTTTGCTGTTCTGAGAGTAGGCAGGACTCGCCAAAAGTGCTTGTATCGTCGATGAGCTGGCAACTTCGGGGTCCACTCCATCTGGCAACAGCCTAGCATTGACCTTCAAAGCATTATGTAGTCTGTTTTGAATATATCGAATGAGCGTCAGGGGGAGGGACTCAGTCAAGTTGGACGTACTCATTATATCGGTAGTCTGAGTTCCCTGATTCAAAGCTCTGTTGACCAAGTAACTCGTATGGGTTTTCTCTTTTATGCTGCGGATGCGATTTTGAAACTCGTAGCGACATGCACGCGACGAAAGAGGAAACCTGAGAATATTTATCCTTTGATAACTCTTACGGATAAAAGATAAAGACGTTGGAAAGGTTTTCCTGGCGTAAGCGGCCATAAAAGTCAAGCAAACACAAAAAATAACAGATCCCAGTAGATGCAGGCAACCCATCAACGGACTGTTGGGAAGCGAAAATAAACATCCCTCCGTGAAACTGGAACACAATAATGCATATGGCAGGATGGAATCATCATATTATACCACACCACTTTTACCATACGTAGACCGGGCCATTACCACTTTCATTATTAATTATCAATTATAATTAATAATGAAGCGGCCATAATGGAGCGGCCAACAAAATGATGAATGAGCAAATTTCGCACTGGGGATTTGGGATAATCTTTTTATCTTTGAAGTACTGTAAAGAAATTTGACAATCCGAATCCCCTTGGGAATCGTTCTGTGACTTTTATTTTATACGTGCCGTGACTTACCATACAAGATCGTAGGTTACCTGCTTACGTAGTATAAGTTACCAGTAATTTAGTAGCAAGATCCACCATCGTAGTCTGGGCTCCAAAATGGCTCCGCCAGCTGTCACAACCTGTTTTATATCTAATGATGTGCGAACCTATTTGTATATCTTGCCAAGCAGTATCCACTATATGATAAAAGTTAAAAGTGAGTAGACTTGAACAGGCACACATATGTATCATGTATCAATGGCTTATCGTTACTCAAAATCAGCAACTACGCCGTACTTTTCTCTCGATGGCCAAATGGTTGTTACTGACTTGTATTTTGACAATAATAGTACCACGAGATCGACTGGTAATAAAAGCCATTATATCTCCACCACAGAAAAATTATGATCTATCCCATTTACGGAACATAAGCCTGACGCAAACTAATATTGTAGTTGACGCCTGGTTTCAGGGAGAGGCATGGGTAAATCCATCTATGATAATTGATCCGAACCATCGTCACCGAGTAGTAATGGTGTGGCGAATGCCGGATAAGGGAAGACACGATAAAATAGGATACATGTGGCTTGATCCCAGGACATGGACAATAAGCAAGAAAAAGGATATGATAGGTAGGTTGACTGTGAGCAGTCAATTGATCTAACGATAGTTTTCTCTTCTTCCATATATTCACTGCCCTATATTCACAAACTATTAATGCCGATGTACCTGTATGGTTGTAACCGAACAGAGCTGGTGGACCCTGGTAAATTCAGAACCAATCTCATTGGCGAAGATGCGAGAATATTCAGTCTAAATGGCAACCTCCACCTTGTGTACAATAACCATCTCACCCGTTACAAGAGAGTATTCATGGCGGAGATATTTTTTTTGTTACGAGACGACATGTTCTATGCATTACATCCTCAGAATTACATTCGGTTCGAGCATATTGAGAACTCTTGGCACGAGAAGAACTGGACGCCTTTTGAGTATTGCCCACACTGTGCTTTTGATAGAGGATCAGTGGCTATACATAAATCTGGCCACCATCGAGCACATTTGTTGTTCGTATACAGCATACAGCCGCACATTATTGTGCAGGCGTACCACACCAATGTGAGTGGCGAAATGGTGGCAGAGAGGATATTTACTTCCAAACTTAAACACGAAGATGAATGGCAGTATGGCACTATGAGGGGGTAAGTATTTGACTATATAAGTAATGAATGCTTGACCGCTAGTAGAATGCTATTCACTTAAAACATTCAACATACTGTGTTTTAATCGCCCTGATGATCAGTAATTGGCTTTATACCATATGTGATTATAATTATAATTAAAATTATAATCACGTATGATGTTTAGTTATGATTATAATCATAATAATTACGATTATAATTTTGATGACTTTGACATGTATTTTCTTGGGTCATGTTACATTGCCTCACTGTACTACAGCGGGACTCCTGCCTTATTAATGGGCGACCACTACTTGTCCTTTTTCCATTCCAGCTGTAGCATTAGCTGGCAATTCACACTTACCTATGTCATGGGTGCGTACATGTTTCAGAGGTGAGTCGTTTTTTTTCCAGTTCTCTGGACATATATTTTTGTAAGCAAAGCGACTATGCCTCGTAAGGATATATACTGTTTTAGTGCTGAAACAGTTGACGAAAACCGTTAAGACCAGATTGTGGGATTCCAGAATTATTACTTGGCGTGTTTTTATTTCCTGTTCTGGTTGGGTTATTTGTCTTTTGTCTGTGTGTTTTTTTGTTTCCTATCATAGGGATCCTCCATTTGCCATCACTCACATCAGCCCAGAGCCCCTTATCCACGAATCATTCATCAACGAGACCTTCGGGGGGTGGGCATACAAGGCAGTGGACTACGTGATATTCCCCATGGGCTATACATTCGACGACCGTTTCATCTATGTATCGTACGGTAGAAACGACAAGGACAGTTGGATAGCTAAGTTCGATCGAATAGAGCTTTTAGCGAGTCTCAAGCCCGTGACGGCGGATGTGCTCGGTACCAGCGAGTTCGATTCTGATACTGGTACCATTCATCGCAATACCTACAAGCTGACAGAGAAAGGTTATGCTGCTGAGGCGGACACGGCGGCTGGATCGGCTGCGAGTCAGGAAGGTAAAGATAATGGCGGAACTAATGCGCGCGGCAAAGTTAAATCAAAAGTACCTTTGTAACTTACTGATCAAAATCTCCCCCCCCCCCCCTTGAGTATTGGCTTGGTTTCTTATCAATCCCGCTGTAAATTTTGTAATCAGAGGAAGAAACAATTGGTTGCCTTAGTTGTTGTTCAGCATCGTGTTGTAAATCTAAAACAACTTCAGAAGTTTGATTTAGTGAATATATTGTGATCTATAAGGAATCATTGAGCATGTGTTGTATGATAGTAGCCTTTATCTATCGTGAACTCATATGACCACCGTCTTGTTAATGGGTTTGCGATCTATATGGAATCATCGAGCATGTGTTGTATGATAGTAGCCTTTATCTATCGTGAACTCATATGCCCACCGTCGTGTTAATTGGCTTTTTAGGAGTTTACTTGAAGTAAACCAGCTTCGCTTATTTTGAAGAACCAAATACAACGCCCGAGTCTGTCCAATGCTCCAGTAGATTACAGCGCAGGGAGTAGTATATTGTTCAAAGAGTTCAAAGAACTCGGGTCATAAAAATTTGGGACATCTTTCACGCTTGCCATTTTCCTGTTGATTCTTTCTATTAGCATGCCATGCTGTGCCATCAGTGGCGGATGGGATGGGGGAGGTGAGGAACATTAATATGATTATTGACCGTGGGTTTGAATCAGTTCGGTTGGCTTACACAGCCACCGCAGGATCGGCCAGCCACATTCTTCCGCGGATGAGATTCAAAGCATGATATGCTAGCCGCGTGCTCCCGAATATGACCAATCCATTCCACGTGCCTGTAATACCTTGCTTGTGCTTAATGGCTATAAATAGGTAGTACATCCAGGCTGCCACGGTCGACAGCACACTGAGTGCGACATAGTCCGGAATGCGATCGGTGCCGATGTAAACTCCATCCATTGCAGTACACAAACTGACGAACAGCTGACTGAGCATGACTTGCGGAAGAACTGACTTAAAAGCGGTCTGCACCGCTGGATTGGTGGTGAACAGGTTTGGAGTTACTGTTAAGAACAGCACGTTAAGCGTGGTACATGCAAAGGCCACGAAAGTCGCCATGCGCAAAAGACTCGAGATTCCTCGGTTAACTTGTCGGATATTGCCCTGTCTTAAATCTTTGGGAAGAATGGCTTGTCCGGAAAACGACAGCGGAGCACTGAAGTAACTTAAAAACCACCAGATTTGCATCGCGATTTCAGGTGTTCCAGCAATA